>JAVTVY010054146.1:0-28336 GCA_036873755.1 Hanleya hanleyi
TCAGATGTACCGGTTGGACCGGTCAGGACGTTAACGTGAGCCTGTCAGATGTAACGGTTGAACCGGACAGGACGTTAACGTGAGCCTGTCGGATGTAACGGTTGAACCGGACAGGACGTTAACGTGAGCCTGTCGGATTTAACGGTTGTACCGAACAGGACGTTAACGAGAGCCTGTCAGATTTAACGGTTGGGCCGGACAGGAGGGCAACGTGAGCCTGTCAGATGTAACGGTTGAACCGGACAGGACGTTAACATGAGCCTGTCAGATTTAACTGTTGGACCGGACAGGACGTTAACGTGAGCCTGTCAGATTTAACAGTTGGACCGGACAGGACGTTAACGAGAGGCCGTCGGATTTGACGGTTGAACCGGACAGGACGTTAACGTGAGCCTGTCAGATTTAACGGCTGGACGGAACAGGACGTTAAGGAGAGCCTGTCAAATTTAACGGTTGGACCGGACAGGACTTTAACGTGAGCCTGTCAGATTTAACGGTAGGACAGGACAGGACGTTAACGAGAGCCTGTCAGATATAACGGTTGGACCGGACAGGACGTTAACGTGAGCCTGTCAGATTTAACTGTTGGACCGGACAGGACGTTAACGTGAGCCTGTCAGATGTAACGGTTGGACCGGACAAGACGTTAACGAGAGGCTGTCGGATTTAACGGTTGAACCGGACAGGACGTTAACGTGAGCCTGTCAGATTTAACGGTTGGACGGAACAGGACGTTAAGGAGAGCCTGTCAAATTTAACGGTTGGACCGGACAGGACTTTAACGTGAGCCTGTCAGCCTTAACTGTTGGACCGGACAGCACCTTAACGTGAGCCTGTCCGATTTAACGGTAGGACCGGGGCCGGACAGGACGTTAACGTGAGCTTGTCAGATGTAACGGTTGAACCGGACAGGACGTTAACGTGAGCCTGTCAGATTTAACGGTTGGACCGAACAGGACGTTAACGAGAGCCTGTCAGATTTAACGGTCGAACCGGGCAGGACGGCAACGTGAGCCTGTCAGATTTAACGGTTGGACCGGACAGGACGTAACGAGAGGCTGTCAGATTTAACAGCTGGACCGGACAGGACGTTAACGAGAGCCTGTCAGATGTACCGGTTGGACCGGATAGGACGTTAACGTGAACCTGTCAGATGTAACGGCTTGAACCGGACAGGACGTTAACGTGAGCCTGTCAGATGTAACGGTTGAACCGGACAGGACGTTAACGTGAGCCTGTCAGATTTAACGGTTGGACCGAACAGGACATTAACGAGAGCCTGTCAGATTTAACGGTTGGACCGGGCAGGACGGCAACGTGAGCCTGTCAGATTTAACGGTTGGACCGGACAGGACGTAACGAGAGCCTGTCAGATTTAACAGTTGGACCGGACAGGACGTTAACGAGAGGCTGTCGGATTTGACGGTTGAACCGGACAGGACGTTAACGAGGGCCTGTCAGATGTACCGGTTGGACCGGTCAGGACGTTAACGTGAGCCTGTCAGATGTAACGGTTGAACCGGACAGGACGTTAACGTGAGCCTGTCAGATGTAACGGTTGAACCGGACAGGACGTTAACGTGAGCCTGTCAGATTTAACGGTTGTACCGAACAGGACGTTAACGAGAGCCTGTCAGATTTAACGGTTGGGCCGGACAGGAGGGCAACGTGAGCCTGTCAGATGTAACGGTTGAACCGCACAGGACGTTAACATGAGCCTGTCAGATTTAACTGTTGGACCGGACAGGACGTTAACGTGAGCCTGTCAGATTTAACGGTAGGACCGGACAGGACGTTAACGAGAGCCTGTCAGATGTACCGGTTGGACCGG
This sequence comes from Hanleya hanleyi, assembly GCA_036873755.1. Lineage (NCBI taxonomy): Eukaryota > Metazoa > Mollusca > Polyplacophora > Lepidopleurida > Hanleyidae > Hanleya > Hanleya hanleyi. Next base: position 1,832 of record JAVTVY010054146.1, read on the forward strand.
ATAGGACGTTAACGTGAACCTGTCAGATGTAACGGCTTGAACCGGACAGGACGTTAACGTGAGCCTGTCAGATGTAACGGTTGAACCGGACAGGACGTTAACGTGAGCCTGTCAGATTTAACGGTTGGACCGAACAGGACGTTAAGGAGAGCCTGTCAGACTTAACGGTTGGACCGGGCAGGACGGCAATGTGAGCCTGTCAGATTTAACGGTTGGACCGGACAGGACGTAACGAGAGCCTGTCAGATTTAACAGTTGGACCGGACAGGACGTTAACGAGAGGCTGTCGGATTTGACGGTTGAACCGGACAGGACGTTAACGTGAGCCTGTCAGATTTAACGGTTGGACGGAACAGGACGTTAAGGAGAGCCTGTCAAATTTAACGGTTGGACCGGACAGGACTTTAACGTGAGCCTGTCAGATTTAACGGTAGGACAGGACAGGACGTTAACGAGAGCCTGTCAGATATAACGGTTGGACCGGACAGGACGTTAACGTGAGCCTGTCAGATTTAACTGTTGGACCGGACAGGACGTTAACGTGAGCCTGTCAGATGTAACGGTTGGACCGGACAAGACGTTAACGAGAGGCTGTCGGATTTAACGGTTGAACCGGACAGGACGTTAACGTGAGCCTGTCAGATTTAACGGTTGGACGGAACAGGACGTTAAGGAGAGCCTGTCAAATTTAACGGTTGGACCGGACAGGACTTTAACGTGAGCCTGTCAGCCTTAACTGTTGGACCGGACAGCACCTTAACGTGAGCCTGTCCGATTTAACGGTAGGACCGGGGCCGGACAGGACGTTAACGTGAGCTTGTCAGATGTAACGGTTGAACCGGACAGGACGTTAACGTGAGCCTGTCAGATTTAACGGTTGGACCGAACAGGACGTTAACGAGAGCCTGTCAGATTTAACGGTCGAACCGGGCAGGACGGCAACGTGAGCCTGTCAGATTTAACGGTTGGACCGGACAGGACGTAACGAGAGGCTGTCAGATTTAACAGCTGGACCGGACAGGACGTTAACGAGAGCCTGTCAGATGTACCGGTTGGACCGGATAGGACGTTAACGTGAACCTGTCAGATGTAACGGCTTGAACCGGACAGGACGTTAACGTGAGCCTGTCAGATGTAACGGTTGAACCGGACAGGACGTTAACGTGAGCCTGTCAGATTTAACGGTTGGACCGAACAGGACATTAACGAGAGCCTGTCAGATTTAACGGTTGGACCGGGCAGGACGGCAACGTGAGCCTGTCAGATTTAACGGTTGGACCGGACAGGACGTAACGAGAGCCTGTCAGATTTAACAGTTGGACCGGACAGGACGTTAACGAGAGGCTGTCGGATTTGACGGTTGAACCGGACAGGACGTTAACGTGAGCCTGTCAGATTTAACGGTTGGACGGAACAGGACGTTAAGGAGAGCCTGTCAAATTTAACGGTTGGACCGGACAGGACTTTAACGTGAGCCTGTCAGCCTTAACTGTTGGACCGGACAGCACGTTAACGTGAGCCTGTCAGATTTAACGGTAGGACCGGGGCCGGACAGGACGTTAACGTGAGCTTGTCAGATGTAACGGTTGAACCGAACAGGACGTTAACGTGAGCCTGTCAGATGTAACGGTTGAACCGGACAGGACGTTATCGTGAGCCTGTCAGATTTAACGGTTGGTCCGAACAGGACGTTAACGAGAGCCTGTCAGATTTAGCGGTTGAACCGGACAGGACGTTAACATGAGCTTGTCAGATTTAACGGTTGAACCGGACAGGACGTTAACGTGAGCCCGTCAGATTTAACTGTTGGACCGGACAGGACGTTAACGTGAGCCTGTCAGATTTAACGGTTGGACCGGACAGGACGTTAACGAGGGCCTGTCAGATGTACCGGTTGGACCGGACAGGACGTTAACGTGAGCCTGTCAGATGTATCGGTTGAACCGGACAGGACGTTAACGTGAGCCTGTCAGATGTAACGGTTGAACCGGACAGGACGTTAACGTGAGCCTGTCAGATTTAACGGTTGTACCGAACAGGACGTTAACGAGAGCCTGTCAGATTTAACGGTTGGACCGGACAGGAGGGCAACGTGAGCCTGTCAGATGTAACGGTTGAACCGGACAGGACGTTAACGTGAGCCGCCTCTCAGACGTGCCGGTTGGACCGGACAGGACGATAACGTGAGCCTGTGGGATGTAACGGTTGGACCGAACAGGACGTTAGCGGGAGCCTGTCAGATTTAACGGTTGAACTGGAGAGGACGTAAACATGAGCCTGTCAGATTTAACGATTGGACCGGACAGAACGTTAACGTGAGCCTGTCAGATTTAACGATTGGACCGGACAGGACGTTAGCGTGGGCTGTCAGATTTAACTGTTGGACCGGACAGGACGTTAACGAGAGCCTGTCAGATTTAACGGTAGGACCGGACAGGACGTTAACGAGAGCCTGTCAGATTTAACGGTTGGTCCGGACAGGACGTTAACGAGGGCCTGTCAGATTTAACGGTTGAACCGGACAGGACGTTAGCGTGAGCCTGTCAGATTTAACGGTTGGACCGGACAGGACGTTAACGTGAGCCTGTCAGATTTAACGGTTGGACCGGACAGGACGTTAACGTGAGCCTGTCAGGTTTAACTGTTGGACCGGACAGGACGTTAACATGAGCTTGTCAGATTTAACGGTTGAACCAAACAGGACGATAACGTGAGCCCGTCAGATTTAACTGTTGGACCGGACAGGACGTTAACGTGAGCCTGTCAGATTTAACGGTTGGTCCGGCCAGGACGTTAACGAGGGCCTGTCAGATTTAACGGTTGAACCGGACAGGACGTTAGCATGAGCCTGTCAGATTTAACGGTTGGACCGGACAGGACGTTAACGTGAGCCTGTCAGATTTAACGGTTGGACCGGACAGGACGTTAACGTGAGCCTGTCAGGTTTAACTGTTGCACCGGACAGGATGTTAACGTGAGCCTGTCAGATTTAACGGTAGGACCGGAAAGGACGTTAACGAGAGCCTATCAGATTTAACGGTTGAAACGGACAGGACGTTAACGTGAGCCTGTCAGGTTTAACTGTTGGACCGGACTGGACGTTAACGTGAGCCTGTCAGATGTAACGGTTGGACCGAACAGGACGTTAACGAGAGCCTGTCAGATTTAACGGTTGAACCGGACAGGACGTTAACGTGAGCCTGTCAGATTTAACGGTTGGACGGAACAGGACGTTAAGGAGAGCCTTCAAATTTAGCGGTTGGACCGGACAGGACTTTAACGTGAGCCTGTCAGCCTTAACTGTTGGACCGGACAGCACGTTAACGTGAGCCTGTCAGATTTAACGGTAGGACCGGGGCCGGACAGGACGTTAACGTGAGCTTGTCAGATGTAACGGTTGAACCGGACAGGACGTTAACGTGAGCCTGTCAGATGTAACGGTTGAACCGGACAGGACGTTATCGTGAGCCTGTCAGATTTAACGGTTGGTCCGAATAGGACGTTAACGAGAGCCTGTCAGATTTAGCGGTTGAACCGGACAGGACGTTAACATGAGCTTGTCAGATTTAACGGTTGAACCGGACAGGACGATAACGTGAGCCCGTCAGATTTAACTGTTGGACCGGACAGGACGTTAACGTGAGCCTGTCAGATTTAACGGTTTGAACCGGAAAGGACGTTAACGAGGGCCTGTCAGATGTACCGGTTGGACCGGACAGGACGTTAACGTGAGCCTGTCAGATGTAACGGTTGAACCGGACAGGACGTTAACGTGAGCCTGTCAGATGTAACGGTTGAACCGGACAGGACGTTAACGTGAGCCTGTCAGATTTAACGGTTGTACCGAACAGGACGTTAACGAGAGCATGTCAGATTTAACGGTTGGACCGGACAGGAGGGCAACGTGAGCCTGTCAGATGTAACGGTTGAACCGGACAGGACGTTAACGTGATCCGCCTCTCAGACGTGCCGGTTGGACCGGACAGGACGATAACGTGAGCCTGTCGGATGTAACGGTTGGACCGAACAGGACGTTAACCGGAGCCTGTCAGATTTAACGGTTGAACTGGAGAGGACGTAAACATGAGCCTGTCAGATTTAACGATTGGACCGGACAGAACGTTAACGTGAGCCTGTCAGATTTAACGATTGGACCGGACAGGACGTTAGCGTGGGCCTGTCAGATTTAACTGTTGGACCGGACAGGACGTTAACGAGAGCCTGTCAGATTTAACGGTAGGACCGGACAGGACGTTAACGAGAGCCTGTCAGATGTACCGGTTGGACCGGACAGGACGTTAACGTGAGCCTGTCAGATGTAACGGTTGAACCGGACAGGACGTTAACGTGAGCCTGTTAGATGTAACGGTTGAACCGGGCAGGACGTTAACGTGAGCCTGTCAGATTTAACGGTTGGTCCGGACAGGACGTTAAAAAGGGCCTGTCAGATTTAACGGTTGAACCGGACAGGACGTTAGCATGAGCCTGTCAGATTTAACGGTTGGACCGGACAGGACGTTAACGTGAGCCTGTCAGATTTAACGGTTGGACCGGACAGGACGTTAACGAGAGCCTGTCAGGTTTAACTGTTGGACCGGACAGGACGTTAACGTGAGCCTGTCAAATTTAACGGTAGGACCGAACAGGACGTTAACGAGAGCCTGTCAGATTTAACGGTTGAACCATGTAACGATTGGACCGGATAGGACGTTAACGTGAGCCTGTCAGATGTAACGGGTTAAACCGGACAGGACGTTAACGTGAGCCTGTCAGATGTAACGATTGAATCGGACAGGACGTTAACGTGAGCCTGTCAGATTTAACGGTTGGACCGAACAGGACGTTAACGAGAGCCTGTCAGATTTAACGGTTGGACCGGACAGGACGGCAACGTGAGCCTGTCAGATTTAACGGTTGGACCGGACAGGACGTTAACGTGAGCCGCCTGTCAGACGTACCGGTTGGACCGGACAAGACGATAACGTGAGCCTGTCAGATGTAACGGTTGGACCGGACAGGATGTTAACGTGAGCCTGTCAGATGTAACGGTTGGACCGGACAGGACGTAACGAGAGCCTGTCAGATTTAACAGTTGGACCGGACAGGACGTTAAAGTGAGTCTGTCAGATTTAACGATAGGACCGGACAATACGTTAACGAGAGCCTGTCAGATGTGCCGGTTGGACAGGACAGGCCGTTACCGTGAGCCTGTCAGATGTAACGGTTGAACCGGACAGGACGTTAGCGTGAGCTTGTTAGAAGGAACGGTTGAACCGGACAGGGCGTTAACGTGAGCCTGTCAGATTTGACGGTTGGACCGGACAGGTCGTTAACGAGAGCCTGTCAGATTTAACGGTTGAACCGGACAGGACGTTAGCATGAGCCTGTCAGATTTAACGGTTGGACCGGACAGGAAGTTAACATGAGCCGGTCAGATGTAACGGTTGAACCGGACAGGACATTAACGTGAGCCTATCAGATTCAACGGTTGGACCGGACAGGACGTTAATGTGGGCCTGTCAGATTTAACGGTAGGACCGGACAGGACGTTAACGAGAGCCTGTCAGATGTACCGGTTGGACCGGACAGGACGTTAACGTGAGTCGGTCAAATTTAACGGTTGGACCGGACAGGACGTTAACGTGAGCCTGTCATATGTAACGGTTGGACGGGAGAGGACATTAACGTGAGCCTATCGGATTCAACGGTTGGACCGGACAGGACGTTGATGTGGGCCTGTCTGATTTAACAGTTGGACCGGACAGGACGTTAACGTGAGCCTATCAGATTTAACGGTTGGGTCGGACAGGACGTTAACGTGAGCCTGTCAGATTTAGCGGTTGGACCGGACAGGAGGTTAACGTGAGTCTGTCAGATGTAACGGTTGGACCGGACAGAACATTAACGTAAGCCTGTCAGATGTAACGGTTGGACCGGACAGGACGTTAACGTGAGCCTGTCAGATTTAACGTAACGGCTGGATGGGACAGGCCTTTAATGTGAGCATGTCAGATTTAACGGTTGGACCGGACAGCACGTTAACGTGAGCCTGTCAGGTTTAACGGTTGCACCGGACAGGACGTTAACGTGAGCCTGTCAGATTTAACGGTTGAACCGAACAGGACGTTAACGTGAGCCTGTCAGATTTAACGGTTGGACCGGACAGGACGTTAACGTGAGCCTGGCAGATTTAACGGTTGAACCGAGCAGGACGTTCCTTGGGCTAGAGATTATGCTTGTGATACCCCCAAAATTTATCCTATTAAATTCCGACCGAAAGGCAACCTTATCAATACTTTGGAGAAGATCCCCAAGGTTTACCCACTTCCACCCCAATTCCCCACCCCCCGCCCCCCCACCACTCCTGGATAGGCATGAAAAGTCTCCATATATGTGTTACACTGATAATATATATTTCCAAAGTATGGTGACCCCCATTTTCTTTCCCTATTTTACAATACAAGTAATCTAGTTTACAACAATCATAGTATCCGCAAACATAGGCTATTTTCCTGCAAGAGAGAAACGGTTATCAGTTTTCAAGAGACATCACGATGTTCCAAATATATCAAATCCGCATGGCTGATCAGTATTCTTAATCCATATAATATTCGTTGTAAAATCGTTATCTATTGAATGATATGTATCTCAGTCACGCTTCGATTTGTTCCTGTTCATATGAACACAATGAGGATCTCGAAGTACATGGGATCATATGGCACTAGCCGCGGGTTAAGCGGAATTGAACACGAGTCACGAAAAATAACACCATCAATCTTGCACGCTACGCTCGTATTTTGCTGTCAGCATGTGATATATATCGCCAAATTTGAGAAACTTGGTGGTATAGCCCTGTTTTATAAGTTTCTGCAAAGATGTTTTGTGGCGCTGATTACAATTGTCAAATTTAACACAGGATCTAGCTAATGCCATTAGGCGACATATGCCATATGCAGGTCCCACTGTAATATTGCTGTCTAGAAAGCGATTGTTTACGATATCGAAATTTTAATCACTTCGTTTATAATAAAGTAGACGAGAGAGAAAAACCGCTTCATTTTTATACATATATAGGTCTAAATATGATGTGCTGTTAGGGCTATCTGTAGTTTCCTTTAAATCCAGACAATCCAAATTCATTTATATAGCGATTATCCACAGCAAGAAACTCGTCTAATAACGTTTGGTGAATGGAAATGAACGGGCTTATATACTTTTATAAATGATATAGACCTTGGGAATAAGCTTAAAAATCGGCTCATTCCTCTACTAATTCAGTGATGCAGGATACACACACAAATGATACAGTACGGAGACCCTCCCGCTGTTCATCTTATCAGTGAAAGTTTAAACACATTATCGCTTTTAAAGATGAGTACTCTCTTAAGTGGAAATTATATGTTAAATGTTAATAGAACTAAAGTGTTAGTTTTAGTAACCGGAAAGCTGATCTTAATTTTCCTACAATGGCGAACCTCTGGAAATTGTAGATTGCTTCAAATGCCTTGGTATCAGTTTCATTCAACAACTGTATGAAATATTCACGTGACCAAGCATCGAGAGTCATGTACTCAGAATTAACGAAGTGCAAAGTACCAGACCTACTATTTAATACATGTTTAGAGTTGGTTGATAAGATGGAATTACAAATTTTGCTATTTGGTTGTGAAGTCTGGGGTACTGGTAAACTAGAGTTAAAAAACAAGCTTCATATCAAGTTTGTCAAGTACCGGTAAATTATTAAGGCCAGGCAATCAACTCAAACTATGAAAGTACACAGCCTGTAAAATGGTGTTGATCAAAACCAAAAAATGGTGCTGAAATGGTGCTGAGCTCCACACCAATAAATTATGTTGAATTCAGACCTACGTGTACACACCATATGTCTCCAACATCCTTTATTGGTGTGTCCAACATCATTAACTGGTGTTGAGCCAGCATCAGCAACTATCAGTTAACACCAAAATATGATGTTAAGCCATTTTCAACACACTTTATTATCGGGTTAACCAACACCATTATTTGGTGTTCATCCGGCCTCATTTGTTAGTCTTCACTCGGGTCAAGACCTTTTCTCAACGCCATTTTATGGTGTTGATCAGCCCTCAAAACACGTTTAGTGTCAAAACTCGTTTAGTGTCATTGACAAAGTTGATTGAATGTCATAATGCAAATACGTTGCTAAAAGTATTATACAACTGCATGTGGTAAATGGTGAGACAATTGACATATGGCTGTAATGAACCGTCACAAAACATTATTGAAGAATCTTATAAAACAGGACTATACCCCAAAGCGCCTCCACTAAAAGTTTCTCAAATTTCGCGATACAGATCGCATGCTGATAGCAAAATACGACCGTAGCGTGTGAGATTTATGACGTTACATAACTTGTGTCTAATTCCGCTTAATCCGGGCCTAGTAGGCCGTATAAACTGGCATCATTGAAAACTATTGACCATTTCTCTCTTGCATTTTTATGTATAATAATATTTTTTTTCTTCTTGAATTTGGTACTAATGCTCTTATATGAATTATGTGTTTGGATTATGGACGCGGCAATTCTTTAATGGACAAAGGCGAAGATTTCTTGTTTTATTTCTCGGAAATACCCTACAACGCGTCTCAGGGAAACTCCAGGGGTCTTACATGGCCGGAGACGCGTTCCAGCGTATTTCCGAGCAATAAAGCAAGAAATCTTCGCCTATGTAAACTTTAATTGTTTTTTGTTGTTGTTTTTTTTTGTTTTTTTTTATCGCCGTCAAGCAAATGATGATGTTCGGCAGTATAAATAATTTAAATATTGAACATCATTTCAATCGAAATGCAAGCGTCTAGTCCATCATTCAATATTCAGCCGTCGTCCATTGAAGAATTACCGCGTCCATGATCCAAATACCTAAATCATATAACAGCATTATCACCAAATTCAAGAACAAAACATATTATACATACGAATGCACGAGAGAAACGGTCAATAGTTTTTAATGATGCCGGTAAAACATCATGATATTCCAAAAGTATTCAATCCGTATCGTTGATCATTATTCTTAATCCATATGATTTTCGTTGTAAAGTCGTTATCTAGAGTATGATGTATCTCAGTCACGCTTTTATTGTGACTGTTCATATGAACACAATGAGAATCTTAAAAATTGGTTCATACGGCCCCTAGTCCCGGGTTAAGCGGAATTAGACACAAGTTTACGTAACGCCATAAATCTTGCACGCTACGCTCGTATTTTGCTATCAGCATACGATATGTACCGCCAAATTTGAGAAACTTTTAGTGGATGCGCTTTGTGGCGGTTCATTAAGCTTTGCCCATGTCACTTACACAGATTTTTTCTACTTGTTAGGGAGCCGATCAATGTTCACATTATGAATATGAATGATTTTTTTCTTGTGCCCCTCGTGCTTATTTGAACGTAGGCCTATAATCTGCATTCAATACAGATATGTTTTTTTTTTCATTTTTACTCTATGCCTTGTTTTTGTCTGGTTTTGTGTCGTGCGCGTGTTTTTCTCTCCCCCCCCCCCCTCCCCCGCGCCCCTGTTCCGCCTTCCCTGACTTACAATCAAAGTGTTGATGTTTTGTTTCTCACAAATAAATATCATATGGTACTACGTGTCTGTTATAAATTTTTTCACTCGTGTGTCACTCTAACGGCTACCCACTCCATCGTTGACAACAAGTAACGGAGCCAGTTCCGAACCACCATCAACCATGGATGGATCGTACCATGGCTTGAAAAGGTTCACTACATCAATTCGTAACTCGAGTGCTGATTCGCATCGCTTTTCTTTAAAGAAAAAGTTCGGGGTTGGTTGCCTTTGATACATATTGAAACAACTCACCAAATAATTTTTTTTAAGGAGTACTAATCATTTTAAAATCGCGAATTCGCAGTCCTCAGTGTGCAGCCATTGTACTGTATCCAGAAGGCGGATATGACGTAGGGTCAAGGCATGCATGGAGCTCTTCTGTCTGTTCGGGTAAAATACGTGAAGCACGGAGTCTTCAGTTGAAATTGAGTGAAACCATGTCGACGAGCGGCAGTTCGATTCCAGCGATGAAAGCGACGAGGAAGCTGCGTTTGGTCTTCAGGGCTACCAATTCGAGCCGAAACGTTCAGATACGGAAGATTAGAGCAGCGGGGATGATAATAGCTCTAGTAGCTAGACAGGCGACGGAATGGAGACATAAGCCCGCATGGAAATTTTAGTATGGTGTCGGTCACTGCTCTCATCAACGGCTTACGGGAGAGATCGAGTGTCTTTGCTGTTGGGAGAGCAAACAAAGCCGCGCTCTGGCAACTAGAAATGAAAATGGTATGAGCTATTTAGTATTTAAAGTAATTCTTGCCAATTTCTACTAACCAAACTGCAATTTAGGCCCCATTTGTGTTTTGTGTTTGTGTGTGTGTTTTTTATGCACTTCAGAGCACGCAGCTCCATGATGCTTTCACATGTTCTGCCTCCAGCTTACGTCACACTGTTTTACGTACTTTTACTCCGATTGGCTAAAATAGGTCACGTGACATTACAATGACGCTTTCCAGGAGTTTGGTAAATTTGACGGTAGCACAGCATTTGGTTAACTATTTCGGCGTTAAAATAAATTCCAAAAATAAAACATATACAGTTGAATACCACATTCGCTCTTTCAGTTGAAATATAGCTTTACCATACCTGAACCTCTCCTTTAATTTGCTACTCAGAGGTAAAATGAGTAAAACTACCAGCGATTTAACACTTTTTCCAACGAGTATACTCTTATAAGTCATCGGAGACATTTCATTGTCCAATATATCTTGCCAATATGATCAGCACGAATATTTCACTATCACCCCCAAGCCCCAACACGCATTCTTTAGCGCCAAATGTACATTTATGAGATGAAGGCATGCAAACGAAATATTCAGCTAGGACCCTATTTCGGGAGGAAAGTTATCATGTTGACGATTACATTTGTTTTTATCTGGGTCAAAGGTTAATGCCAAAACGAGGCTGGATCGAAACTGGCGACAGTGGGTGGGAATTGTTAATCAATTCTATAGGCAATTGTACTGCGATCTTTATAATGATTTTGTCAATAAAACCATTTCCTTTTGAAACAGATGAAAATTTCACTTTGGTGGGTCGGAACAGGCGACGTGTCTCTACGGTACCGTAGAATTCGATGTTTCCGGTCCGGTCTGTGCGTGTCTTTATCTTTGATCGTAAAAAAAAGTTTATTGAGTACGGTACCAAATTTTTGTCCTGCAAAATGCTGGTGGTTTTAAGAAGATTTGGAGCACAAACATCCCAGAAATTCCCGCTCAAGTTGCCGAAACTCACTCAGCTCTCAAATGTTGGAGCGCGAACTATGTCCTCAACAACGGTGTGTCGTCGCGCGCTGACGGGAGACACCTGCGCTCGCGATGGTGTAATATTGCCTCGAGACCGTGCGCTATCGCCTCGATACCGTGCGCTATTGCCTCGAGATCGTGTGATCAACCTCGCCACCAGGGGTGGCTTCATATAGCTTGATGTAAGGGTTCGCGCTGTGGCATTATATGGGACCCATCATCAAGCCACTATTTCTTTATTGATGTGTGTCATTGTAAACTAAGCCTAGATCGACTTTCTCTACACATCAATCCGATCCGCGTGTTTTACTTTTTCGAGTTTTTAGTAACTCGCAGTTCAATCTCAAACATTTTGCTGCAGACGTACAGGTGAATAACTTGATCATGTATGGTCATCGATTTGGTCTCTCAGCCATAATAAAATAGTACTAAAGGACATTTATTCGATGAATTCTTTATAACAGAATTAATATTAATGTGTTAACCACGAACGGGTGATACAATCCTGTCGTTTTACGATATGAAACTAGTTGGATCACTCCACGGCACGTCTGTGAAGTATGGTTCGAGAAAACACCTGTTACTCGTCCAATATCAAGAAGGCCGCTCCCATGCAACCTGTAACCATCTCGGTCATCTATACGCGGTAAGACTGACCCTGGGATCGTGTGTATCCATTTGCAGCCAACTTTCGGCAAATGCAAGAGGGAATTTCCAGAAATCAATACCACGTGACTTCGTCAGCCAATCAGCAAAAGTCCACTGACGTAACCCCAACGTAACTCGCCATTTTCGAGTCATGTGATGTCCTACTTGTTCAAAATTACAGATCCACCACACCTCTTGTATGATACGAAAGTTATTCATACCTACATATTTTGTAAGCCCAGGCAATATCTGTTTCAGAAGTGGTATGAATACCTGTAATTAAATCAGATTTCGCGAGTCTGTTCTCCGCCGGATGAAGGCCGAACAGAATCCGGTAAAACACCGGATATCGCTTCGCAATAATGGAGACACACGATTCGCAAGCCATCTTATGGATGGTGAAGTGTACGCAAATGGCTCCCATGTTTACTGAATTCAGATATCATATATCAGATAACATTATAATTATATATACATAGTCAATAATCCGCAGTCTTTTGTAGTCCAAAATATATTAATGGATCTTTAAAAAGCGTGTAGAGCAATCATATAAATATATTGAGTATAATATCCGTTATTTTGAATTCATTCTGGATAGAACTTGATAGCATGTAGTTTTCCAAAAAAAAAAAATAATAATAATAACATTGCAAATACATAGAGAATAATTCGGAGTATTTCGAACTATATTAACTAAAAGAATTCAGCTATATCTGAGCTTTTTCCTGTTATTGCTTACAATTCAGGGGAAACCACTCTAAATGCCTTTTTAGGTTTATCTTGTAATACCACAGTTGTCTCCCGTGCCCCTAACCCGGTCATATAGAAACATGCTCATACACGTACACATGCGCAGACCAAAGCCCCAATTCTGTATGATACCACGCATGTTTTGGTTAATTTTCCCAGTTTAGCTGATCAAAACGAATGTATAATTCCCATTGTCGCGGCATGTGATTATTGGTTATCCATGTGATGCAGTCTATTGGTTTGGTGGTTGCATATATGCTGTATGTGAGCATGTTATCCATTCAGTCTATCCGTGCACCCATTGGCGAATGACGGTACCGGCCGGTAAGTTAACGTTATCTCACATTGTACTATAGTGTACAATTGAGTGAGATAGCTAGTCCAATCTGTGTTCCCACAGATGAACATTTGAATGCTGACTGTACTGACAACCGGGTTCTCCCGACGGAGTACATGTACAGTCAGTCATGGTAAATGACTCGCCAGGGCAAATCGGCAGTCATTTGTAGTTTTGGTGATATCTCGGTATACCTGGTATATGAATATGATAACTATGGTATCTTGGTGTACCTGGTAATTGCTTATTGATGGAAACATGCTCATACACGTACCACATGCTCTTCTTTACAGAATGAATGCTGCGGCCAGTATCTGCCAAAAAACCATGGTGTTGTCAAGCTACTGTGTTTGGAGTTTGCAGTTAGATATACGTCTAGAAATAATACACCTCTAAAAATTTATAACATGCAGTTTTGAAATTGTTAAATTACCTAAAATAATCCGATCCTCTGAATTCCTCGGATAACTTCTCAATTCTAGCGAGTAAATGAAGTTCACTCTTAATGTTTTTAACAATAGTACTATCGACGTGGGAGGACCACGAGAGGTTGTCAACGATGTGGAGCTCCAAAAGTTGTTCAAAGTCCGAGTTGTTTATGACTGTTTTCTCGAGATTCAAAACAAGTTAAGAATTTTCAAGGTGTGTCCGCTTTTGGTTGTTCGTCACAAGCATACAGTGTATATGGAAGACACCAGTTGATTACTCACTCCATCAAAGCCCACGTTTAATTGATCTTGCAGTTCAGCTGTAGTTTTTGCTGCGTTATGTAGCGTGGTATGGAAAGCAACAAGTGTCATAACTTCTGGCTTTCCACACGTGGTGATTCTATTTTCCACACGTGGAAAATACAGCCAATGGTTTGATTGGTAATTACCACGTGTAGCTATTTCGATCAATTATTCAACCAGGAAATACCACACGTGAAAATTATTTACCATGTGTGGAAAATATCCACCAATGAAAGAACTGGAAATACCACGTGTGAAAATTATTTATCACGCGTCGTATTTATCATCCAATCATTAAACTCGAAAATACGACGCGTGGTAAATAATCTCCACACGTGGTATTTCACTGGATTTTTCACACGAGGTAATTCTGTTTTCCACACGTGGTAATTCTATTTTTGAATTCTACTAATTAAATCAATCTTTACAGAAAGCAATTCACGTACTCAGTGGCTCTAGTTATACATGTATACATGCACAATACCGTACATATGATCAGATATTACAAATAATGGTAATCATATCAGATTGTGAACACCAAGAAATCATGGTTTGGAATCACTCACAGTCTGAGCGATAGAAATGGCTGTGAAGGGAAATTTAGTACATGTATTTGAAAAAGTGACTGAATTCAAGAGACGAAGAATATTGTTCGTGTAAGCCTTAGATTTTGACTAGTTTTTTTTCAGTGGATATTTGAAAGAAATCATTCTTTTACTGCAAATGGACATACTTTCTTAGTTGAATGCATTCGCCCAAGTTCAAAGAAAAATAATTCAGCTCAGTGTGGTATCGTCCGCAACCTTGTACGTTTTACACTCGGCTGAATGTAGTGGCATGTCATTGATTGATAAGAAAAGATCCAGACCTGAACTTTTCACCCTACAGAAAGGTCTATACATGTACGTCTCATACTGCTAAGTATGTATAGTATGAATAGTTGACCAACAGCGCGAGAATGGTTATTATGATTGGAAGAGAAGTGTATACTCGGCTCAGTGGTCACTATTTATGACTTGGAAGAGAAGATTCTTTTCACGATGATTTTTTTGTTTGCTTGTTCGTGTGTCGACAAAGTCCGCATATTGAAACATGGTGGCAGCGATAAGAAGTCTAAATTACAACACATATATAGGAAACGGGAAGAGGCGCCGACGCACCGACAGAGCCACACGACCCCACAGCACAGTCCTCCGGTCAACCTACTCCAAAGCACACCAGACTGAAATTCTAAAAAATTGCACCGATGAAACTCTAACCGTGCACGTGTGGCATTCGCTAGCCAACAACAACTCAATATTGACTGTGAGTACAGTTTTGTATTCTTGGTGTATGGAATAGTGGAAATAGATGAGAATACAGAAATTCGGGTAGAGGCCAAAAAGTTGTTGTGCCAGACAACAGTTTAATGTTGCCTTGCAGGCACGGCGGAAGCAATTGAACATTGGGAGGACCAGAGCGGGGGTGGGACCGGGATGGGGTGTCCTCCCGCCAAGCGAGGGGTCCGGGGTCGTCCCCGAGAAATTTTTGAAAATTTACCCTTCATTTTACGCAGTTTGGAGCATTTGAAGATTTTAGGATGAAAAGTTTCAACTCTATTTTAGTCATATCACGATGCTTGGGTCCTATTTCTTTTCACACCCGGAAACCCCACGGGCAGGGTCCTATTCCTTTTTACACTCGGGAATTCCACGGGTGGTCACATGCAACTGATAATTCAAGAAGACTGCCGAAGTTAACATTAAATCAGAACAAACACTGCGAAGTGGGAAACTGCAATTTGAAAATAGTCACGATAAATTTGAACCCATGAAGGAAGATGAGGGGGATCGGGGGATGGCCTACTCCCCCCCGACCCGCAGTTACTTTCCTTGATATAATCTCTCTCCCATATTGAAAAAAAAAATACAAAATTTGACAGCTTTTTATTAGCATTGAAACTTGTGTACTCTTTACACTCTTGTGTAAGTGTACTCTTTATAACATCCTCTTAAAAGAAAGCACATTTTCAATGTTATAATTAACATCAACAGCGAATCATGCATTGTTCTGGGGAAGATCGCTAACCCAAAATAATGATGGAATGAGGCCTTAAGTGTCAATTGGAGAGATATGTAAGAGATGGGAGAAGTTGACGAAGTCCGGCGATTAAAAATCAACCATGTCAATCCACCGGAAAGCCTCCATCGGGACCTCACATTCTAACTAGAATACGGAAGATGCTATGACATACAAGCGTCTAGTCCGTCATTCAGTATTCGGCCGACCATTAATCCAAAGACGTCCATAATTCAAAGACCTAATTCATATAACAGCATTTGCACCAAATTCGAAAAACAAATCATAGTATACTTAAACATAGGCTAGATTAGAGAGAAGCGGTCAACAATTTTCAGTGATGAAGGTGTGAAGGATGTCCTGGTGATTAATGTCCCTTTTCATACCCCTTTCAATTGCATTTCGTTGTAAAGTCGTTATCTAGAATAGGATGTATCTCAGTCACGCTTTGATTGTTACTGACCATATGAACATCATGAGGATCTTGAAATATATACATGTGCTCGAGGTAAGCGAAATTTGAGTGGAGGTGCCTGGTATTTTATAAGTTACTGGAATATTTGTTTTGTGATGTTAATTAAAATCGTCACATTTAACGCAGGATCTAGCAAATGCTAGTGGGCGAGATATGTATGCGCCATATGCACGTCCCACTGGAATATTACTATCCAGAAAGGAATAGTTTACGATGTCGAATTGTAAACATCTCTTTTGTCATAAAATCGACGAGAGATATAACATTAATATATCGGCGATCAGTTTTCTTGAACAACGATACCATTAATGAACTAAGACGGTCAATAATGTCCCAATGAGGAATTGTAGTATAGAAAGTTGAGAAATCTCATGTGAATACATGTCTGTACGATACGTGTTATTTCGCATAAAGTTCTTCCGTAATACATTTTGAGTTTTTTTCAATATCCACATATATTCAACGTCAGTTTTAGTAAATAGTGGTGCAGTATCTTTCCGAAAATGTGTTTTACCTCCTGAAGGGCCCTCGTCAATTGGGTTGAGACAAACTTGGCGATGCAGCTCCCAGAATCAGCTATGAATCTAGCTTTGTATGGTGATTTATGCATTTCGGGAGTCCAGTACACTTTTGGTACTTCGTTAGGAGTTGTTGGAAGAATACCTCTTTCCTTGGGAAACGTTTTGTGTTGTTAATTAAATTTTCCAAAGTAACTGCGGTTTGAGAGTAAATAGAACTATTCGATGATGGTGTGCTTATACTCAATTCGTTAACCAGCACCTGGTTACAGTAATAATTACAAATGAATATTATATTATTTAGAGCTTTGTCTGCTCTGACTATGACGAATTTAGTTTGGAGGTTTGCTAGAACTTCTTGCGAATTGAGGTTTCTAAGTACTTGTTTTGGAGAAGGGTACTCCTGTCAGTATGGCGGATTGCTTCAACTACCTTGTTCTTGCTGAGGCTCTGTCAATCAGCGAGTATTGTAGGGTCAAGTTTTTCTCGCTTTGGCCACTCAATAACATACTGCTCCAGTACAGCCAGAACTATCTCGTGGTAGTAATCGATACATATAGCATATCAATGCAACGGTCTCGTCCGGCCTTCAGGTTTATTCTTCTCGACTCTCTATATTTAGGTCCCTTCATCAGGGGTGTGTTTAGGTCTTCATCACTCATTATAACAAGGTTACCAGTCACAATATGCTTGCATGGTGTGTATAAAATATTCGACGATTCACAATCACATATCATCCAGACGTGTATAAGTTCCAATCAAACTCCTTGACAGCATTAGAGTAATCGCTTTTATTCCTTATGTTCAGGTGGAAACTATGAAAACCTGTGTGAAATATGGCCAATAAGCTGCTATCAAGGAAAAAATGGTAGGGCGGCAACGTTGTTTTGGGATAGGCCAAATCACCAAGAATCGTATGGGGAAGATTGCTCGTTTGATTGTTTGTTGAGTCGTTTGTTTGTTGAACCGATCGAAAATACTTTTGAAACATTCGAGTTTGGATTCATGCAACCAAAACGGAACTGCATGCATCCCATACATGGTTACCTTCGTCTGAGTGTATGCTGACATGTTTTTCAATGGCCAGTGTATTATCAATACAAATTTTCGTGGAAGCTTACACAAAACTCTATAGTTCAATTAGATGATGATGGGGATAGTTTTGTAACAGACAGTCGTTATATCGCTATGTAGATGTGTATTATAGAGAAAACACCGTAACTCCAAATTCCGTAATCGATACATATAGCATATCAATACAACGGTCTCGTCCGTCCTTCAGTAATCAACCGACCCCCCAATAGAGAATGTCCGAGTCCATCATCCAAAGACATCATTCATATAACATCATTAGCATCAAATAAAATAAAACATTCATACTGCACATAAATATATGATGTTCCAAGTATCAAATTCGTATCGCTGATCAGTATTCTTAATCAAGATGATTTTCATTGTAACAGCTGGGCTATATGTACAACATCTTTAAATTAAACGCAACATTAAAAGGGTGGTGGAAAACAATGCCGGGGTACTCACAAGAAAGCGTATTACCCCAAAAACAAATATACTCAGTGCATATTTCTAAAAAGCATCACAAGAATCAAAGTGATCTGTGATGATTTGTGTCCCAGTCACGCTTTTATTGTAGCTGTTCATGTTGACATATTGAATGACGTGATCACACGACCTCAAGCACCGGCTTGAGCCTTATGATACAAATATTTTAGAGCTATGATGTAATAGCCCCATCAAGTCATCTGTTGGAAATCGATGAACTATGTGACCACCAGATAGTAATAAACGATCCAAACGAGGGAGTATTCATTGCATGCAAGTTCGTATTTCGAACAAATACCTGTGAGGCCCGACGCCGACCAAGCGCTTCATTCTCCACCAAGTTTGCAAGTCACAAAACTACAATCACAATGGTTTGTGACTGTGGTAACATGGTGGAGGAACAAGCGCTTGGTCGGCGTTGGGCCTCACAGATTTCTGAATAAGAATTCTCTAATATATTCCTATCTATTTCCTTCTATCTAACGTAGATCATAGATCATCACTGTCCATCAGATGAATTGATAGGGCTATTACATCATTGCTCTTGGATATTTCTTTCTGCTCAAGCCGGTACTAGGAGTCGTGTGAGCATGCCATTCAAGATGTCCGCATGGACAGCTACAATAAAAGCATGACTGAGATACATGGCAGTGTGACTAACGTCACAGGACCTACGAAGTAGAGTTTGATATGATTTAAGTGTGTACTCGAGAGATGATTTGAGGGCCCTATGTGCTACCATGAGAGAATTTATATAGCAGTCTCTAATTGACAGTGGGTACTATTAAATTTCCCAGATGTCACCACTGATGAGTCATTAGCGTAGCAACTATTATCGCCTTCAGTTCCTATTATCCTGCACACTTATCAGCCCAGCAATACAGTACGAGGTCACCCATCCAAGTCTTGACCGGGCTCAAAGTCGCTTAACTTCGGTGATTTTACGAGAACCGGTGTGTCCAACGTGATATACCGTATCAGGGAACCTTCAAAAGTCACAGTGAAACATACAGCCAAGGGTTCCCGATGGGCATGACAGTGCACTCGCTGAGCCATCAATAAATAATTAAAAAAATAATTATAAATCAAATTTTATCAGAATTCGGTCAGCTCAGAACTTGATGGTAACAATCATCTAATGCACGTTCATGCCAAAAATCAAGGTTCTAATATCAACGGTTCTCCTTATTTTGCCGACGAAATGATTCGGATGGACTGACTGACTGACTGACTCATTACCGGACAATATGCAAATGGTAGCCTACTTCGTAGGAACAAATGATCACCGGAATCATTTTTGGTTCTTGGATGTGTTTCGATATGCAGTCAGAATACTGTGGGGTAATATGACTTGTCAATACTCCGGCTTCTATTTCCACCATCTTCATATGTTGCGTTCAATTGCAAAACCGGCTAGGTGCTAACGTCAACGAAGGACTCCCCACCCCCTCTCGATTCAGATAACTAGCATCAGATCAGAAATGGTAGGGTAGTTACCACTGTTTATTACAGTTTATTACATGAAGACCGATTTATGTTCATATTTCTTATTTCTACAGGACGCAAATCCAAAGACTTCTTTCGTCTGTTTCTGGTGCCCAACATCAATATCCTGACTCTCTCTTCGACTCTGATCCGTGTTTATTCGATAAATTATTATGGCTGAACATGAGGATACAAGCGTGTCTGTCAGTGTAAGTATTTTGTTGAAGTAACTTTATGACCAAATGTTATGAGTAAGTATAGAACAGAAGAGCAGGTTTGTGTGTACACATCATAAATAGACAAGGATGTACATCAACATAACTATTACTACCGTATTCTCTGTTCTCCGGGATAATCGAAATTGAAAACAAGCTTACATTTTCTTCTGATTTCCCCGCGAAATGATGTCTCGAGAAAGTTTTTCCATGTTTTCCAACTAGGTGGATAAAAATGCCGTTTTTTAATAAAATGGACGAATAAATCATTTTTTCTTACAAAATATCTGCATAGGCTCTCATTTGCAAATTGTCCGGTAATGAGTGAGTGAGTGAGTCCATCCGAATCCTTTCGTCGGCAAAATAAGGAGAACCGTTGACATTAGAACCCTGATTTTTGGCATGAAGGTGCATTAGGGGACTGTTACCAGCAAGTTCTGAGCTGACCTACTTTTGATGAAAATTTCTGGTGTTTTTGGAGAAAATCACTGTTGATTCTGATGGCAGTGTCCATCTTAATATAGGCAGGATTTCAACTGGGGGTGAGTGGCGGGGGGGGGGGGGGTCCAAGAGTTCAGTCCTAATGCCTACCTTCGTAGGTCCTGTGATGTTAGTCACACTGCCATGTTTTAGTGATTTATTTCGTTTCTGCGATGCTCATTCAATATATTTTTGATCTTTCCCCAGATTCCTTTGTGCATATGATTATGTCGAATAATCGCACTCTATTAAATTCGTCCCTTTTGTTCAACACGAGCCCATAAATCTCTCTAACCTGTATTTGAGATTTGCAACACCGGTATACCGACTCGAGACCGTCGACTAAAACCGATCACATTTTCCCACGAACGCATTAAAACGTACACTCCTGAAACCATGATTTACACGCCAGTAAAAATGTAGCTGTCGCGCTTACCTTGATTTGGCAAAATATCATCATCGATCAGATCCTCTCAGCCCAGGACATGGAATAGAACTACAACACACTGGATGATTCCAAAATGCACCACAAACATTGCAACTTGCCGTAACAGGAAACGAGAGATGCATACTCTGGAAACGACCTGGCATTCATTTGAATAAATAATATTGTGAGTGAGTGAGTGAGTCCATCCGAATCCTTTCGTCGGCAAAATAAGGAGAACCGTTGACATTAGAACCTTGATTTTTGGCATGAACGTGCATTAAGGCATTGTTAACAACAAGTTCTGAGCTGACCGAATTCCGATGAAAATTTGATTTATAATTATTTTTTTATTATTTATTGATGGTTCAGCGAGTGCACTGTCATGCCTATCGGAAACCCTTGGCTGTATGTTTCCCTGTGACTTTTGAAGGTTTCCCGATACGGCATATCATGTTGGACACACCGGTTCTTGTAAAATCACCGAAGTTAGGCGACTTTGAGCCCGGTCAAGACTTGGATGGGTGACCCCGTGCTGTACTGTTGGACTGATAAGTGTTCAGGGTAATAGGAACTGAGGGCGATAATAGTTGCTACGCTAATGACTCACCAGCGGTGACATCTGGGAAAGTTAATAGTCCCCACTGTCAATTAGAACCTGCTATATAAATTCTCTCACGGTAGAACATAGGGCCCCCAAGTCATCTCTCGAGTACACACTTAAATCATATCAAACCCTACTTCGTAGGTTCTGTGACGTTAGTCACACTGCCATGTAGGACACCATCCTGTGTTTTTATTATTCCTACGAAGTAGGCTCTCATTTGGTGTCACTGGTGATTCTCACTTTAGCTGTGCCCATCTTAATATAGGCAGGATTTCAACTTGGGGGTGAGGAATTTCCAAGAGTTCAGTTCGCGTCGGGAGTCCTGATACCTACCCTACTTCGTAGGTCTTGTGACGTTAGTCACACTGCCATTTTTTATTCCATACACATTTGGAATGGTGCTAATTGTCATTTCGCTTACTGACGCGGAAATTCTTTTATTTACGACGGCTGAATATTGAATGTTGAATCTGACGTTTGCTATGCAATTCACGATAAGGCTTTGGTGCAAGACCTCCCATTGAAATACCCTGTACAAAATACAAACATCTAATTCGATATTTAGCCGTCGTCCATTAAAGGATCTCCGCGTCCACAATCAAAATCCCTAATTCATATTCCTAAGAAGTAGGCTCTCATTTGCAAATTGTCCAGTAATGAGTGAGTAAGTCAGTCCATCCGAATCCTTTCGTCGGCAAAATAAGGAGAACCGTTGACATTAGAACATTGATTTTTGGCATGAAGGTGCATTATGGGACTGTTACCAGCAAGTTCTGTGCTGACCTACATTTGATGAAAATTTCTGGTGATTTTTGATGAAAATTACTGGTGATTCTGACTTGGGATGTGCCTATCTTAATATAGGCAGGATTTCAACTTGGCGGGGGGTCCAAGATTCAGTGCGCGTCGGAGTCCTAATGCCTACCCAAGTAGTAGTGTCTACTGATTACAGGTCATATTTTGGCGAGTGCGCAGGTGTTTCTGCGCAGATTTGTGGAGGAAATGTGGAGATCACGGGAGGTCACGGGAGGGTCACAGAGGTCAAGTGCAGTATAGTTCCGGCAGAAAGACCAAAAAGCTACCTCCAGCACAGGAGAGTTCCAAATTTGCATATCACGTGACCCAGGTCAAAGATGTATTCATCCGTGGTGATGCGGTCATGTCTGGCGGTGATTCGGTCGCGGGAAAACCCTTCCGCGGAGAAAAAGTAGTCCCTAGATAAAATGGTCCGATTGGGTCGAGTGAGGTATCAAAGTGAAGCTTATGTGAAGGGGCATCTAATGGGCTGGGTGTGGGGTTGACATAGCGTTATTCTGCGCATGCGCGGTGGCCCAAGGGTATGGAAATAATCGTTTTGAGATGTAGGGGAGCCCCTAGTGGACCGATGGGGTCGAGTGAGGTATCAAAGTGAAGCTTATGTGAGGGGGCATCTGATGGGGTGGGTGTGGGATTGAAATATCGGCATTGTGCGCATGCGCGGTGGCCCAAGGGTATGGAAATAGCCGTTTTGGAGCTAGGGGAGCCCCTAATGGTCGAATGGGGTCGAGTGAGGTATCAACGTGAAGCCTAGGTGAAGGGGTATTTGATGGCTGGGTGGGTGCATGTAAAATTTTTTCCTGAAAAAAAATACGGAACACGGACTTTATCGAAAAACCTGGGAAAATGCCTATATGGGGTATGAGGGGTATGTAGGTCGCCGGGCTTAACGGGGCTTGTCTATCAACAGAGTTATCTTCCCCTAGTTCCAGGGTGGGTGTATGTAAAATTTTCGAAAATACGGAATACGGACTTTATCCCCAAATTACGGAAAATGCCCATATGGGGTATGGGGGCAGACCATCCTGGGAAACCCATTTATACTGAGGGTATAGGATCAATGCTTGTCCCCCTGGGAAACGTACTTCTATACATTTGCGGTAGGGTTGTGGGGTCTCGTTTTACTCGTCTCGTCATTTAGAACATGATAGGAAGTGTCCCCGTGCGAATCGGTGAAATTTTTGAAAAAAGTCACCGAGCCCCATATAGTCCCATACTGGGGCATAGGTTCAATGTTTATCCCCCTGGGAAACGTACTTCTATACATTTGCGGTAGGGTTGTGGGGTCTCGTTTTACTCGTCTCGTCATTTAGAACACGATAGGAAGTGTTGCGGAGCGAATCTGTGAAATTTTTGAAAAAAGTCACCGAGGCCTGGGTAGGCCCATAGGCCTATACTGCATGGCTATGGGTGTATAGGCCCATACGGGGTGGACATGTTGGAGTCTAGGTGAGTCCCTAATGGTCCAGCGGGGTCGAGTGAGGTCTTATTTTGAAGCTCTCGTGGAGGAGCACTTGACTACACTAATGGTTCGTCTGTGTTCAATAGTCTGCGCATGCGCAGCCTGGCCCGTAGTATAGAAAACAGGCATTTTGAGTGCTATGTAGGGGTGTTTTTGGGATAGAGATGGGCTATTCACGGTTCGAATGGGTCGTGTGAGGTGTCAAAGTGAAGCTTGTGTGGGGTAGAGTCAGAATGGTGTGTTTTTGAATGCATGTCGCGTTAATCTGCGCATGCACAGTTGGTTGTAGTAAGTAAAGTGGCCATTTTGGGGCAGTGAAGGAAGGTATTTGGGGTCGAGATGGGCTATTCACGGTTCGAATGCGTCCTGGAAGATGTCATCTTGTAGTTCTCCGGGTGTACATTCCGATTTGAGGGATGTTCCCGTCATCTGTGACGTCATCGGTGACGTCATCGGTACGAGTAGTAGCGAAAGTGGCCATTTTCGGGCAGTACATGAAGGTATTTGGGGTCGAGATGGGCTATTCACGGTTCGAAAGCGTCCTGGAAGGTGTCATCTTGTAGTTCTCGGGGTGTACATTCCGATTTAAGGGATGTCCGCGTCATCTGTGACATCATCAGTGACGTCATCAGTACGAGTAGTAGCGAAAGGGGGCATTTTGGGTGCTATGTAGGGGTGTGTTTGGGGTAGAGAGGCACCATCCTTGGTTCGAATGGGTCGTCGAGGGTGTCAAAGTGAAGCTTGTGTGGGGTAGAGTCAGAATGGCGTGTTTTTGAATGCAAGTCGCGTCAATCTGCGCATGCGCAGTTGGTTGTAGTAAGGAAAGTGGCCATTTTGGGGCAGTACATGAAGGTGTTGGGGTAGAGAGGGACCATCCTTGGTCCGAATGCATCGTGTGAGGTGTCATTTTGTTGCTCTCGGGGTGTACATTCCGATTTGAGGGATGTCCGCGTCATCTGTGACGTCATCGGTGACGTCATCGGTACGAGTAGTAGCGAAAGTGGCCATTTTCGGGCAGTACATGAAGGTATTTGGGGTCGAGATGGGCCATTCACGGTTCGAATGCGTCCTGGAAGGTGTCATCTTGTAGTTCTCGGGGTGTACATTCCGATTTGAGGGATGTCCGCGTCATCTGTGACGTCATTGATGACGTCATCGGTACCAGTAGTAGCGAAAGTGGGCATTTTTTGGGTGTGTGGGGTGAGTTTGGTGTAGAGAGGGACTATCCTTAGTCCGAATGCGTCGTGTGAGGTGTCATTTTGTAGCTCTCGAGGTGTACATTCCGAGTTGAGGCATGTCCGAAGCATCTGTGACGTCATTGTTGACGTCATCAGTAGGAGTAGTAGCGAAAGTGGACATTTTGGGGCAGTGAAGGAAAGTATTCGGAGTAGAGAGGAACCATCCTTGGTCCGAATGCGTCCTGAGAGGTGTCATGTTGTAGCTCTCGGGGTGTACATTCCGAGTTGAGGGATATCCACAGCATCTGTGACGCTATTGGTGACGTCATCAGTACGAGTAGTAGCGAAAGTGAGCATTTTGGGGCAGTGAAGGATGGTATTTGGTGTAGAGATGGACCATCCGCGGTGCGAATGCGTCGTGTGAGGTGTCATCTTGTAGCAACGCCCACCAACGCCATTCTTAATGCTTCAACGCCCAGGTGAAATAGCTCAGAAGCTCTGATATTCCATGGAATTATCACTAATTCTTCGAAATGCAGTGACGCCAGTCGACGCCCGTCGTTACACCTTAACACTCTAACATAACACCATGATATAGACCGGACAGAGAACAACAACAGCAACAACAACAATGATCACACATAAGAGAACAACAACAACAAGAAGTTGTTTTTTCATATAGTTTATTCTCCCCAATGTTACATCATACCCACGTTGGGGGGGCCGCGTTGGGTATATTTACAATTCAAGAATATTCTTGTCCAATCAGAGGCCACCATTTGCATCTGTCATATTCGTTCCTGTCCGTTAGATGTATTCTCGGCTACTCTTGTCCAATCAGAAGTCACCATTTCAGAAAGTTCTATCTTCGGCCATGTTCGCTCTGAACCGTTTGTTCTAATCGTCATCGGACAGCCCAGGATACCGTTGAGGAAACATATCCTCAGATAGTTGTTTGCGCATTCTGAGTATCTATCAGTGCATGGGTGAATACTTTCATCCGATGGGGGTGGTGGGTCAGTTTAACCACGAAGAGCGTAACATTGGTGACCCTCTCCACTATCCACTTGGTGTTGGGACGCTGTTCATAGGCCCATTCTAAGGGATCCACAGTGTCCAGTTGGGCCAGCATCGTCTCTAGCGACGCCCGATTGGTGATTGTGAAAGGATGGTCGCACACTGGGTTGATGGCACTGGAATAGAAATAGCACAATTCACGCGTCATCTTATGGCATAAGATGTACCCAAATGCTACATTTAATGTGAAGGACGTAGGTTGTTCATTGAAGATGGCTTCCACGTAGCTGCGTAGACGGGCGAGGTCGGTCAGTCGGAAATTGTACAAGTCCAATATAGGGCGATGACGATGGAAACAGTGTCGGATCATGGACCAATGGCGTCGATACATCT
>JAVTVY010054147.1:0-28431 GCA_036873755.1 Hanleya hanleyi
CACCATGGGACCGAAAATCAAAGCGTTGGTGGTATTATTTCAAAGCGTACTTTGCTTATAGTATAAATAGACCCGTTTCAGTGCCTAGGGCTCTAGTTAGTTTATTCGGTTGTTTGTTACTCCGCGTCGTGTTTCGATGGTATGCTAGACATTTAAGCAGCACAACGTCGGGCCTTAAAGGCTAGTGCTTCTGGGTATCCTTGCATTTACCATGTTACCACATGTTGAGCCTTTTACTCCATAAGACATCCTTAGCATCAGATGAGTTAGTTATTTGAGCTGATCTGTCATCACATCTCCAGTGGTAGTAGCGTATTTAATTCCGCTTTAAGCCGATGTGATGGATAAGAATATCCTGGTAATTAGTGTCCCTTTTCGTATCCTTTCTATTGTAACCAAGGACGGACACTTGCCCCCAATGTGGAGAAATGTGTCCTAGCTGGGTTAGAAGATACGGGCCGGACACTCTTAGCCACCGGACATTCTTAGCCTCCACACCGGTGCTAGGGGTCGTGTGGTTACTTGAACAGTATCCACATGAACATCTGCAATAAGAGCACGGCTGAGATACTAAAGCTACGTCCGAGAATCCTTCGTATTCTAGAGTCTGATCGTGAGGTACAGAGAGAAGCTTTCCTGTGGAGTCATATGGTGAATTTTAATCGCCAGACCTCAAACTTTTCCACCTCCTCCATATCTCTCCATACTTATATGTTAGTTATCCATCCTAGGTTTCAGAACAGTTTCGGTATTCCTTTGTTCTCAAACGTGGTCCAGCATTTGGAATTTGACTTGATTCAACAGGCTGGGGAAAATACCTGTCCTGGGTGAGGATTAAGACAAATTTAGCATCAAAGCGTAGAACAGCCAATTAGGCCAAATTCCTTAGCGCGCGACACGACTGCATGTAGTTCGAACAATTCCCACAAGAAGACTTTCTTCGCGTTGTGATACAGCCCAGATTCTAATTTTGCGCGACAAAAACAAATGCCGTTGCTGGCGTGTCGCATGCTGTCAGTATTGCATCACAAGATAGCATTTTTAGGTGTGATTATGGTTGTCCTTTACCTTCTTGAGTCAACAGAACTGTCATGGCGGATCAACCTCAGCTAGACTGTATTCTGATCTTTTTTTCAATATTCATCAAAGAATTTCCAGTAGGGTTGGATTGATCAATGCGTTTGGAATGAATGGTGGGTATGTGAACTTTTTTCTGTCATTTTTCGTTTCCAGGTTGAAATAAAGGTTGACGAACGAAGGTATTTGAATATGATAACAAACACCACTCTTGCAAGACTGATGCGTGAAAATGCTAAACCTCTTGGAATACCATTTATGACCGCTGAGAAAAATATGGCTGTGTCGGCGTCCACAGACATGGGCAACGTAACTCACGTGGTACCAGGCATCCACCCATGTTTCTACATCGGCACTGACGCTAAAAACCACACCCGAGACTATACTACTGCAACAGGTATATTCAATGATAGTCTGAGCAGCAATCACTTTCTATTCCACTCAGTTTTTGCGGGGCATATGCAGCTTTGCATTCTTCCATTGGCGAGATTATCGTCACAAATTGTTTCACAATCAAATGTGATGGTACCAAATTCCAAGTTGGCGACCAACCTGGTGACTACATTTACATGGTTTAGGGCAATAGCGATTTGTAACCATAATAGCGACTTGTGACACTGATACCGGGGCGATAAAAACGGAGTGAGACAGACGGACGGACAGACAGGTACATCCATTTATATTAAGTTTTCAGGTGGTTTTGAGAAACATGTAGTTAGTCCTTAGTTTTGCTTCTGGAGAACGTTGCTGAAAACCAACACATCCTCAACAAAAGAATCTTCAGCAGAATGAGAGGAACGAAAGCTTATTCTTATTATTGGGAATATTTTATTTATTTGTGATACAGTCTCGGCCGCAATGGTACTGGTAAAAAATTCTAAACTTATCCGTTTGGTTCTTGAATATTTCATTCGACGGTTTATGAATCTGCGAACGATTACCTGTTCGCTAGGGTTTTGTTCGACAATCTACCTGTATTGCATTTCGAATAGAGTACCATTTCAGATTAAGTATCCTTAACCTATGCAATGCGAATTAAAAGCAATATTTCCGCCGGAGAAAGTGACGCAGGTAACCCTTTGTAATCTTGGTAACTTAATGTTCCTTTGTTTGCTGGCTTTCTGACTTTTTGTAACCCATAAATTAAAACAATTGGCTCTTTCTGTCACAAAAGCAACTTCAAATTGCTTTAGGAGAATAGCGTGAACACCCCTTGACATAAATATAATGTCAGGTTGCTCGAATATGTGTTCTCTGGTGTTTGAATCAGGGGATTTAGGAGGCAGGGGTTAGAACTCAAAATTTGATTTTTCACCAAAAAGTCTCCCGGGTAGAATAACAACGCCACATATCCCGATGAAAACAGGATGAGAGCACATGCGTCTTGTATCTAAGTCCTATTTCACTCAACAACATCGCCGTCGACCTCTCGTGTCTGTCCCGTATTGATATTGTCTGGCAGCCGATCGGTGGCTTCAGCATGTTGTTTTTTCAACGCATTGTGTCATGAAGGTGTAGAATCAACAGTAAACACGAAATAGAGTTGCCATAAGAGTTTGCTGATTCAAAGTACTGATCACAATACAGTTCTTCCTGCCTTTCAACAAAATGCCACTAGGGCGCGTTTCAGAAATACACACGTGAGAAACGTGCGTTAGGGCAACGACTGAGGATTAGTATACAAGATAGAAAATTAATGCACCTGTAAGTCAGAGTTGCATATTGGGGAATTTCCTTTAATCTGTTATATAAAAATCATAGCCCCCATCAACCAAGCTCCTTAGATTTCAAAGTCATGGAACACTTGTAGGCGATGATGTATCGTCTATTTGCAGCAAGGGGTGTTCACACGATACACTTGGGGCAATTGAAAGCTGCGTTTCTGACAAAAATTTACAGTATCCCGATTTCTTTGCAACAAAACCTTGCTAGTAGTATACCATAGCGTTTTACGCCAATAAGTGACGTTCAACGTGAATATCCAGCATACCAGTTGATATCGACTGACTACAATGTACTTGAAAGCATTTTCTTAAATTCAAAAATATATTCGTCGAAGGTATTTCGGAAAGCAAATCACTTTTCAACCTTATTGACGTTTCCAAGAATTTGCATAGATTAATAATAGTTCGCCTGTAATGGTGCACTATTCGAATTCCAATACAGGTAGATTGTCGACCAAAGCTCAGTAAAACAGGTAATCATTTGGAGATTCATGGACAATCGAAAGAAATACTGAAGAACCAATCTGGCTCGCCAGAACCACGCTGTTCTGTCAAAGTTTCAATGTTTTACTATTGCACCAACCATTATGAACGAGACTGTATTATCAGTCATGGAGGATTAACAAATTTGGCAAACGCATATGATGCTAATATTTGAATATTGCTGAGTTGTGTTATCAGAGAGACGGATAGACGAACAGACAATCAACTCGACGTTATTGATGGCTAATGACCAATGATGGGGTTTAACCTCGTCAGCCAAAAATTCAATCAATGGCTGTTTTATTTATTTTTTGTACAGGTGATCTCAAGGCCCAACCATACACGTTAAACATGGCCAAATGTCTAGCGATGGTTGGAATCGACGCTCTACTAAGCCCGGATATCATGGCACAGGTTAAACATGACTTCCGTGTACAGCGAGCAGAGGAGGGATACCAGGATTGACTGATCTAGTAATATACTGGCATATTTCGAGTTTGAGCTAACAAATTAACTTGGTATTGATTCGTTGATATTATTATTATTTCTTTGTGCAATGGGCTGCCTAATATCTTTGGTAATAAAATGTCAATCATAGTTATTGCAATTTCTCTCATTTTCTCGAACTGTTTCGTGACATCTGGTACGCATGGACAGTTCATTCTGGTTTGACGCCGGCATTGATGCATCTGTATCAAAAGCTTTTCTTGTACATGAAGCATAAGTGGACGGAGGACCTTTGATTGGGCTTCTTCGCTTCTGGTCGACTGATGAGAAGCTGTGCTACGGTTGAGAGAACCAGAATTAATGTTAGCCGGGAGAACATCTGTCGAGGGCATCTGCACCAAGAACGAATGTTGCTTCAATATTTGGATTTGCCTGAACAGGGCTGCTTGTCAATGATTTTTTGACTTCACCAAAGGCTTCCTGTCATTCCATCATCCACACAAAAGATCGCTGCTTTCTTCATCAGTTTGTGTAATGGCGCTGCAATTCGGGCAAATGGTTTCATAAACTTCCGACGATACGATGCGAGACCTACGAAACTAGGCACCTATTTAGCGCTTGTAGGACAGGATAACTCCCGTACAGCTGAAATATTGTCAAGACATAGGCTGATATCCTCTCTGCTAAAATCCTGCCCCAATAAATTCCCTTGCGTTACAAACAGGGTAGATTTGCTGGGATTAAGCCGTATGCAAGCTTAGTGCATCGTTCCAGTACGCAGTCCAATCCTGTCAAATGGTCCTCAAAACTCCTTCTAAACTCAAGGCTATCGTGCAGGTAAAATAGACATATTTTTCACTCCAGTCCTGTGCATAACGTCAATGCCAATCTCTAAACAGTACTCGGAACATTACATATGCCAAATACAATAACGTTGAAATGGCACAGGCTTCAATGCGTGGTCAATGCAGGTTTCGCTTGATCACCTGATCTCGTGGGTTGTCTGCCCTTTCGAGATGGTACGCATCATTAATCGTTACCTTGATTAGACGCCGGTATTCTACGCAGAAACTTTCTTCTTGTCAAGTACCACTCATAAAGTCCATGGACTGTTTGATGATTCTATTAATTCTTGCTCCAATATATTACCCACATGTCTATCTCAGCCCTTGCGACTGGAGAAAATTTCCGTGGCTGTAGCCTTATTGCAATTTCTGATGACGGGATATTCCTACAATATCCTAAATATATAGCGGCAGGCATCAAAGTCTTCGTGTCTTGTTTTCACTTAAAAGCTGACATTTGAAGTGTTTTTCCAATGTGTTATTGTGTTGTATGTATTTGTCTTGTCCGTGTATAAATAGAATGAGACAAAATCATTAATACACAGGCATGACCTGGTTAGTTAGCATTGCCAATCTGTCCCCGTGACAGCTGTTGTGCCGATGTATATATAGTGAGCAAGAAAATGGCGCCGATAAAAACAGCATTCTCCTAACACGCATAACAAGGGTCGAATACACCAGACGTAGGCCAGACGATAGTCGTTCAGCTGACATGCGCTGTTCGAAGTTTGAAACAATAGCAGTAAAATAAGCTGGAAAGTATATTCGATGAATTTCTAACCGACACAAATGTGAAAATTGATATGGTGTGTCAAAAATACGGTTAAATAGACCCATCGTATGTATAGACCGCCAAGCGTAACTGTTCTCACAGCTCATTCAGCTCACCGACAGTTCACCTTGAAAAAACTATAGGCCTAGACGCTGCACAATGGAAAGCATACTGAAAACAGCGGCATGTGAAAAGATTGACCGGATGTCGGCTGAATTTGGTAAAATAAGTACAGTAATTTGGGACAACCCAGAGTTAAGCTCTGAGGAGTTTAGAGCGCACGACTTGTTAACAGCCTTTTGCGGAAAGCAGGGATTCCGTGTTACCAAGAATTGTCACCTAAAAACTGCTTTCAAGGCCGAGTATGGAGAGGAGGGTGATAATGTTCATCCGAATATCGGGATATTGTGCGAATACGACGCTCTACCTGGAATAGGACATGCCTGTGGTCACAATCTTATCGCCGAGTTGGGGGTTGCCGCGGCTGTGGGACTTCAGAGGGCCTTGACTGTCGCCAAGGAAAGAGATGGGAAGTGGCTTGGAAAGGTAAACTGAAGAGTACATAATTTTCCATCATAACTAATTTACTGCCTCCGGTTTATCGGAATGTACGTGCCAGAGCGTTACACAAAGGAACAGCAACATTACCCGCAAGCCTGTTTCACAGGTGTTCATTAATATGTTACTGTGGAATTATAAACAAATGTAGGTCTGACACTAAGGCCAGATGACAGAGGTGTTCTGTTTGATACAGAACGCAGGTTAAGAGATGAAAAGAACTCGAGAAATGTTTACAGTCCTCTTTCGAATTTCTACTGTTAACATACCTTCCACCTATAGCTACCTTTGTATGCTTCTGTAATGTCACCCTCCCTTCCACCCGCCGACATCTCAAGCCAGAAATGATTTTATATTAGGCATATTAATTTCTAATATATGTGTATAACTTTTTCTTTTTTTTTCAAAGTTCTCTGCACCAATACATTTCAAATTTTAATTTAAAATAAGTTATGACTCCAAATGTTGTATTTAATTTTTTTTTATTTAGAAGACAATTTAAAAATTTATAAATTTCCAAAATTCAATTTCAAATTGAAATTTCTTTCGATTCAAATCATTTCAAATTGCAAAATTGAAATTTCATATTGAAATTTAAATTACAAAAGTAAATTTTAGATTCAAATTCTGATATTAAATTCAAATTTCAGTTTTCAAATTTGAATAAAAAAATTCAATTACAATTTTATTTTTTTTTTTTTAATTCAAGGGGAATAAGCCATTTTAATAGTTAAAATAGTGGTTTTTCCTAAACAAATGCCCTTTTCTTAAGGCGCTTCTATGTTCCCCGTATTTCTCACAAATCCAGCGAAAATGCCCCTTTGAAACAAATGCGAATCACATCTCAAGATATCCTGGCTGCGGCCACGTGCATCTGCGAGAGCGAATCACACCAATACATACTAGCTATAGTTCGGCATTATTGACTGTCAGACAGGCATGTTCGACACAAGTAGTAGCAATTGGGTTTGTTGTGTAACACTGTGGCGCTGCTATTTTAAAACCGGATTGGTTGATCAAAGACACCACTGTGTTCATAGACACCACTGTGTAATAACCGTCGATGTAAACTGAAAAACGCGTTGTATGAGTAAATGAGCTATTGTCCCGAAGTTTGTAATGCTGCACGCATTCAATCATCCTCTCGAGCCAGTGTTTCGATCGATCTGTTGGCTTGGTTAGTTACTCATACGAGTTCTGGATATAAATAGATCAAGGGGTTTCCCCATAATCAACCCAATCAGAGAACGCGCTAAGAAGTTGATTAGGCCAATCCGCTGCGAGATATGAGATGTGACAGGTTTCAATTTCATCGCGGGCCAAACTGCTTTGATGTCAAGCGGAAATCGACATCGGAAGTCAAAGCAAAAACCGCAGGCTGAGGATACCGACATGCAAATTCAAAACAAGCTCGGGGGATGAAATGTACGAGATGTATAATAGAGGCGTCGACTCAAGAACTCAATCGAATCAACAAAAATGTCCAGGTAAACCCTCTGCGAGGATTTAGGATTTACCTGGACTTGTGAAGATGGCATTCAATCAGCAACATCAAAAGCGCATTGGCTCAACAACAAGTCTTCATCATCAATAGCCTTGGTTCGTCTGACAAAGCCGTTTCATGAAAGACAGCGGATCTGCCATAACAAAGATCAGTCATCTTATATTAAGGAGTTCCAAATCACATTCGTGACCTTAATGAGTCATCAGTGTGCGATGATCTCCTGTGAAAATCAGTGTTTGTTTTGACTTTACATATCATTCCCTACCTACACCATAGGGATCGTGCTCCGGCGTATTCTCAGCATAAACCCGTATCGGCTTGTCCCGAAATAATGGCGAATCAGTGGCCCGGTGTGGTGTTACGGCTAGACGTGCATATATTGACGATGCCTTAATTCGACTCATCCTAACGTGCTGATTCAAAGCGTTTTATGTTTAGTTGACAAAGCGTGTTGTTTGGTCAACGCTGGACAATAGAACGTTCCTCACAAAACGCAACACATGTGCATTTGGAGCTGCAGCATTCAAATTTACCCCAAGTTATGAGCACCCGGCAATTAGCTAAATAGAATTAGTAAGCTGTAGTCCAATCCTTGCGAAGGACTCAACCCGGGTAAGATCTCTAATGTTGAAATCGTCATCGTATTTATTTCTGTCAGAAATTAAAGAAAAGTTCTTCCACTCACTCAATATTATCTGTATTTAAGATCACAGTTGTGGGTACACCTGCAGAAGAAGGCAGTGGGGGGAAGCTGGACCTGATCAAAGCTGGAGTCTTCAAACCGCTGGATATAGCTTTAATGGCTCATCCGTTCCAGGCCGATTCCATCGCATTTGATTGTCTGGCCCGAGATTGGTGAGATATCTTACTCATGCATTCCTTCCCATCTTCCCCCTCTCATCAACCTACCTTTGTCATCTTCATACGAGTATATCAATTCAATTACTAAACATAGCATATTTGATGCACCCATCTCGCTGTGGCATAATAATACCCCCAGCTACCGGTCTGATTTTCGGACAGGGTGCCACCCGAGCGCGGGACGTCGAACGATCGGATTTCCGATTAGAGATCATTTCCCCACCAGATATGAGTAAGCATACGAAAAGTAGTTCGCCCATGTACAAAACTGGGGGTGGGAGTAGTTGTTCGGTGGGATTTAAAATGAACCGCGCACATCATACGTCATATAGCCACGTCGTTAAGGTTAACACCCTTCCGCCAGAACGACGATTGACATCTATTAACTTGTTTACTGTGAAATGAAGGCTCAGATTGTAGCAATGTAGCAGGCGAAGAAAAATAGCCCAAAGAGAGCCAATACTCCTCTGGCAAGGGCGTGGGTCTGGAATCAATTACTACTCTTGTTGAATTGCTTGTCGGTAGTGATATTTCACTGTCCACAATATTGGAATAGGTCTCAACTGTGAACGAGATATTTTATCTTCAGAATCATCCAGTCCCAAATTGTATTCCATGCCATGAAGATCTCACGGTGAAACATATTCTTATCGAATGCATAGATTTTAAGATTGTAAGAGATGCTTTTTATCGAGCGACTAGTTTGGAAGATCTTTTTAGTCGGGTGAGGGAGGATTGCATCTTGGGTTATTTGAGAAAAATCGGTTTGTTACAAGATTTATTGTGTGTATGTTTTAATGCGTTGAATTACTAAGTTAGTGACTTGAGCACTTAGAATTTCGTTCGATCGGTCGCTATATATCTGAAATATTGCTGAACGCGACATTAAACCTCAATTCTCTCTCTCTTTGTGTGTCTTACTCTTTCTCCATTGGACAGTCGCAGTCACGTGGCCGTCGCTAATTTTTAATATTGACCCCAAAGCGGGTCCATAAATGTGATATTGACTCGACTTCAATGGAAATTGCCGTTGGATTGACCGTCGGTTTACACTATGGCTGAAGCAGGCAAAAGAGATCGTGAAGAGCAAAGCAAAATGCCTACTATATGTTATATAATAATTGCTTTCACAAACTTAATCAGAAGGTAACAAGAAGTCTGGATCATACAATAAAACAATTATAGTCTTAATATCGGTCAATATCTGTTGTTGTGGACCTGAGAAAACAATATTCACATCGGCCTTCGGCAGTATAGCCACAACCAAACAAAACTCCAAGCATTCCAACAAAAACAAGTCAACAACTCCGCAATTCAGAAGTAACCAACACAACACACCAACAAACAGGCACATGCACTAAAAATTATGCAACAAACCGATTTCTTTTGAATAACCTAAAATACAGTATTCTATCAACACAAGTTAGAAACTCATCTACTGCAGTTCTTTAGTAAAAATTTCTTACAGCTACTTTCTCCAATTACAGCCAGATGAGCTACAGTGCCATGGCACTATCTTTATGGTGTGCCATCTTATATGTACTGCTATCTTTTGGATTGGATTGACCGTATCTAGTGTACACCTTACCGGTACCTTCAGCTGTACCTTAATGATACCTCCAGCTATAAAATGGCTGACCATATATATATATACCTTCCTGGTACCTTGCGTAAGACCCTATACCTTGATGGTACCTCTGGATGTACCTTACTTGCACCTTGCTCTTGAACTGGTTTTATCCTCATGTACCTACACTATACCTTAACTGTACCTTAGTGATACCTTGTTGCTGTGCCTTACTGATACCTTATTCAAGCGAGGTACAGTTAAGGCATCATTAGCATTTTTGGAACGTACCTTACCTGTACCTTGTCCATGTTGGATCAAATGACAAATTTGGAGGTACAGATAAGGTATATGCCTTAACTGTACCTGTCCTGTACCTATGTCAGATCTATGGCCTGTACCTTATTGAGACCTTCTTGATACCTTAATGATACCTTGTTACTGTGAGGGTAAGGTTAACACCCTTCCGCCAGAACGACGATTGACATCTATTAACTTGTTTACTGTGAAATGAAGGCTCAGATTGTAGCAATGTAGCAGGCGAAGAAAAATAGCCCAAAGAGAGCCAATACTCCTCTGGCAAGGGCGTGGGTCTGGAATCAATTACTACTCTTGTTGAATTGCTTGTCGGTAGTGATATTTCACTGTCCACAATATTGGAATAGGTCTCAACTGTGAACGAGATATTTTGTCTCTGGTGTCGTAACAGCTTTCCTGTCTGAACTGAATTATAGACAGCAATATTCTAGGTGTTGATTGTGTGTATTCATGAAATGATATGTCAAGTTTCCAACTGTGAATTGTAGGTTTGTTTAGTCTTACTATTGTGTCATCATGCATAAATATAGTGGGACTGTAAATTGAAATCATTCCAGTGCACGGATGCACCGACACTGAGGACCAGTTAATTTAGGCTCCATATCCAACCGACTGTGAATTGTTAGATGTTTGTATCGTTACTTGTCCTTACAGTAAAGTTCGTATTGGAGTTAAACATATAGGCGACTTGTGTTTCATTTCATCAACGTACAACTCGACGAAACGCAGCCCTATATTTGATGGAGAAGAGAGGCCTGTTACATATACTTTGTAACAGTCGATCCATAACGGTACCTTGCTACCCCAAATTCAACATGATCAACGAATTACAGCAGTTACTTTCGGCACTTTCCCAGGGCACTCATCTTGGACTACAGTGGAATATCAACGATGAAGGACCATCAGGTTAAATGGAGTAAAGGTACAGTAGACCTTTCAAAACGTTTTTCACATCAAAACCCAGAAAATCTCCCTCAAGCTATCGCCGAGACAGAAATCGAATGGAAACTTATATTAATCGGAGAATAACGCAGGAGCAAGCGCGCACAGATAGTCAGTGTTTCGAAGCTGATATTCATCAAACTGTTATTCCACCAGTTAATACCCATGTGGAATCGTTCACTGTGGCAGAAACTACACCGTGTGAAATTTGCGGTCTTCAAGACGACAAGGGCGTGTGCGCGTGATCTTAAGATGTTGTAACGCGAAGTCGTCCCAGACTCGGGTGATGGTCTCCATAAACCCTGTACAATGATAGATTCCAAGGTCCGGCTTCTGAGATTTCTCGAAGACTTGATAGCCTCTTCAATTGAGACAGGATACAACAATTAACGACGAAGTCCATGTCTGCTGAATATTAAGCCTGTGTATTGTAAATTCATTCCACCTAGATTAGGAATGATCGGCGGCATTTGGCAGGCAGACTAACACAACTTCATTAACATCAGACCATTTTGTAAACAGTCATTTTCAGAACTGGAGATAGTAACATCTATCATTGGAGACATGATATTAGCCTTTGTGAGACCTGATGGTATTGGCCTGCCTGTATGTGACGGTCATCCCTGTTTATACAGTCCTAAGATTACAGGGTCGAGTTAACTCTAAACTAAATTCTGATATCTTTGGTGCAGCTTAGACAGGCGGATCAGGGAAATGTCACATTACGTAAACATAATCAAAACAAGGATAAATTCAGTACACTTACATAAGCAGTTTCTATGTTATCCTGTATAAATTTGATAAATTTGTTTCTCACAAATAGTTGTGTTCACAATAACTGACCTTAAGGGTCATGAAATAGTATTTCGGAAATAGTTTTGTCAAAACACATCATCATATAGCATGCACAAATTATATAAAATTGGTAAATGAAAAGTCGAACTTTATGCAATTATATGGTGGCTAAGAAATCTACTTTTACGTGAAAATATGGTGGCTAAGAATCGACATTTCACATATCTTCCATCAATGAAAGATAAAGGACACGATCAAAGAGCGTTCATTTATCTCAAAGTGGAAACACAAAATTCGTAAGGCATCAAATAATAGCACAACTTCAAAGAATAGTCCATTATTAATAGCTAAGGTCATTATCAGAAATATCGGTCAAATACCATAAACAATTTATTCAATTACCGTAATCCATGTTCATAGCGTAAGGTCATAATGCCATATTTACTATCATTCCTCAATGAAAATATTCTAGGTATGTGATACACGTGGCAGTCACATGACAAGTGTGCACATGTCAAAACAATGTGTCCAAAACATAACACAAAGCCAAAACAATTGCTGGAAAATTCATCCGTTAGCTTCAAATCCAAAATAGGTTATCAACACAAAATGTCAAAACTCCAACCTACATGCAAGATAATGTCAATCAGAACAAACAGAAGCAAATTATTTCGAAACAGATTTATCGTACCAGTTCAGTGCAAGATAAATCGTTCCAATTCAGTGCAAGAGAAATCATTATGAAAGCTAGAAGTTTATGGTTGACATCGACACAATATGTATTACACTTAAGGAAGTTGTCAATACGTCTTAATTGAAACCAATTTGTCATCCAACATCTTAGACTTATATCTGAGGATCCAACCAACAATGCAAAGAACAAATAACCAAATATCCAGGCTTCTATGGCCTAATCGGGAATTGTGGGGGCTCATCAGCCAACACCCACCAGGATTTCACAGCCTATTCCAAGCATTCACTTATATGTGTTGTAATTCATATGCTACAACCACTAGGACGTACATGTACTCAGTGTATACGCGATAATCTTAGTTTCATTTAGCCCAAATTGCGTTAAGTTTTTAGCTCACCAGCTACACTAGCTATTATGAAAACTGATCGCGATAAATATCCTAATAAAAAATATCATTTTAGATCCACATCACAAGATTCTCGTACAAACTGCAAAGGCTAGATTTATCAATGTGTGTATTACTAAATTTATCAGTCACAAAGGAGCTAGTTCATTCAATCTATCAGTTTCATCATTGATTTATCAACTTCACTGGACATGCAGCATTATCAATAATTAACAAAACGTGCACAATGTCAAAGATGTCAACAGTTCATATAAGGCATTACCATGGCACATATAACATGATCGTTCAAGGGAGAGAGAGAAAATTAAGGTTGAATACATGCTACCAACCTGTCTGAGGACTCAGATCAGAATGTTCCAAGAAAGTTACAAGAATACAGTGGCTTAGAGTTTGTTAGGGCATGATCCCTCTCTGTAAATTACACACCGTTCATCACACGCACTACTGTCAATCAGTGGGAACTTCACAACGTCAGGCAGAAAGTTCAGGGAAGTCCAGGCAGAAAATATATCACAACACAGTTATGTTTTCAATCACTATAGCCATTTACAAGGCTCTGTTAAGTGGGACGAATCAAACTATACCTGTAGATATTCTTCCGCGGAATGGACTCGTTCCAGAGGTTTCTGGCACACGCTGTCACGTCACCAAGGAAGAGGAGAAACATGTCGCTGTTACAGGAAGGAACAGTGTTTGGGTCGAAATTTTATCACTGAGATGGACATCACTCATGGCAGTTGTGGACACAATTCCGGAATTCCTTCCGGTCAGAACTACAAGGCAGTTCAAGGAGAACTCCTACGAGGAAGAAATAAAGAAGATTGCGAACGCCATTATGATCAAAGCACCGGAACCAAACATGTTCACTAGTCAACGTCCGGGTCACTACTTCATTGAATGCAGGAATAGAAGGGGAGTCCAGTGCAAGAAAATGAGGAGAACGGGAGGTGTGACACCAAGAAAAATAGTCATGTGGCAGCCTTGATGTACAGGATGAAGGAAGATCCGACTCACTCACAAATGCTGGACTGGACCGCCGCGTGTTGCCAGGTGAGGAACCACCCCACCGTGTGACACTCGGAAGACAAACGTTAAGACACTTTTCCAAGAGTTCAGACGATTATTGCTGCGTTCGTGCCCGTCCACACGAGCTGACGTGAAAAACTTGCGGAAGAAAGAGGGGAGAAATGGCTGCAGGCAACCGCGGCAGAGGAGATGGAAAATGACCATTCTGGAATATTATAAAAAGAACTACAACAAAGTGATGAAGGACCATGGACTCCCCGCAACGACCGCAGAAGGAGAAAGAAGGAAGAGGGAAGACGGTGGGTCCAGGAACGGAGGACAACGTGACCAAGCATCAAGACGGGTCGCCAAAGAGCGTCAGTAGCTCGTGGACGGGTCCTCGCGAATGGAAGCGAGGCTATCACCACCGCATTCTGGCTGTCGTCTCACGATCTTGTAGTTGTATCCAAAAGAAAATTGTCTTTATCCGAAAGCAACGCTCGCCATTATGGAATTTGCGGTCTTCAAGACGACTAGGGCTTGTTCGCGTGATCTTAAGATGTTGTAACGCGAAGTCGTCTCAGACTCGGGTGATGGTCTCCATAAAACCTGTACAATGATAAATTCCAAGGTCCGGCTTCTGAGATTTCTCAAAGACTTGATAGCCTCTTTAAATGAGACAGGATACAACAATTAACGACGGAGTCCATGTCTGCTGAATATTAAGCCGATTTATTGTAAATTCATTCCACCTAGATTAGGAATGATCGGCGGCATTTGGCAGTCAGACTAACACAACTTCATTAACATCAGACCATTTTGTAAACAGTCATTTTCAGAACTGGAGATAGTAACATCTATCATTGGAGATATGATATTAGCCTCTGTGAGACCTGATGGTATTGGCCTGCCTGTAAGTGCCGGTCATCCCTTTTTGTACAGTCATATAGATTTCAGGGTCGAGTTAACTCTAAACTAAATTCTGATATCTTTGGTGCAGCTTAGACAAACGGATCAGGGAAATATCACATTACGTAAACATAGTCATCAAAACAAGGATAAATTCAGTACACTTACATAAGCAGTTTCTATGTTATCAGGTATAAATTTGAAATTACATAGCTGTTTCTCACAAATAGTTGTGTTCACAATAACTGACCTAAAGGGTCATGAAATACTATTTCGAAAATAGTTTTTTGTCAAAACACATCATCATATAGCATGCATAAATTATATAAAATTGGTAAATGAAAAGTCGAACTTTATGCAATTATATGGTGGCTAAGAAATTTACTTTTACGTGAAAATATGGTGGCTAAGAATCGACATTTCACAACCGGTACCCATGAATGTATCTTCACAAACAGAAACTCAAGAATTCAAAGACATAGGTGTATTGTGTGAAATACAGACATCTACAGAGACGAAGGTAACTCAGACATGCCATTTGACCACATCTACATCAACTCAGGTGGAACATATTTCTCGGGATAGTGGTTGTCAAACAGATACGGTATGACTACCTCATACCACATCTGCTACTCAAGCTGTATCCCTAGACATCTCTCCAACACCTGATATTTCCTCAACAGAACTGGCACCAGTCACCCGAATAACTGAGAGGATACTGAAACGCCGATATTTCTGTGGTTCAGCAACTTTTTGGTCAAATGGAGAAATCAGCCTAACCGGTGCAATGAATGGATATCCAAGAATGACCTCGATTCCAGTGGTTTGGAATATTTGGCAACCCATGAACATCAAATTCGAGGATCGCGAGGGCCTACATCTACACAGAATGTTCGCACTTTTGCGGATTCGGCCATGATGGCACCAGCGAACGACCCAGCAGACAATCCTCCTGCGACAATAAAAGTGCGGTACCAACCCATAACATCAAAAGGCCTTCAAATATTTAAAATAATGAATGTGGTCAGAGACTTTCCTGTTAAGACCACACTTAACAGTGTAAGTCAGGACATCATGTGTACTTTTGAGAGTATTGTATATCCTGTTCGATATATAGATATTCGGTCGATTTCTGATCACCTTGGTCACCAGCGAGAATTTCGACCACACATGTATGTGCGATCATGGCAAGACATTTTGAAGGACTTGAAAGATGTGACATTGTCGTTTGTCATTCAGTTTAAAAAAATGGAATACACTTACATTTGACGGAGCAAATTCCTCGTAGCGGTAGGGTAATATTGTAAAGTGCAGTTAAAGTATATTTCATTTTTAAATTTAATTCAGTATACAACATGTACAAAAGTATCATTTTCATTGCTAAGTTTAAACTGTAGATATGTGCTACTAAATTTCCAACATTTCGTTCTTTTAGAGACACGGTCTAAATGAACCGGGAGGGAAATATTGTGATTGTATCCAGTAGTTTTAAATATAATATGATAATTACTGGTATATTGTTATATGTAAGATGTGTCAGACACTCAGCTAGTTGACACAGGAATACTTGTGATTCCAGGTGTCTCTGGTGTAACAGCTTTCCTGTCTGAACTGAATTATAGACAGCAATATGCTAGGTGTTGATTGTGTGTATTTATGAAATATGTCAAAACCTGTTTCAACCAGCTGTGTAAACTAAGTTTCCAACTGTGAATTGTAGGTTTGTTTAGTCTTTACTATTGTGTCATCATGCATAAATATAGTGGGACTGTAAATTGAAATCATTCTAGTGCACGGATGCACCGACATTGAGGACCAGTTAATTTAGGCTCCATTTCCAACCGACTGTGAATTGTTATATGTTTGTATCGTTACAGTAAAGTTCGTATTGGAGTT
This sequence comes from Hanleya hanleyi, assembly GCA_036873755.1. NCBI lineage: Eukaryota > Metazoa > Mollusca > Polyplacophora > Lepidopleurida > Hanleyidae > Hanleya > Hanleya hanleyi. Next base: position 16,804 of record JAVTVY010054147.1, read on the forward strand.
AAACATATAGGCGACTTGTGTTTCATTTCATCAACGTACAACTCGACGAAACGCATCCCTATAGAATCACATATAGCAATTTCAGACCCTCTGTCTGTACTAATGTGAGACGGCTGTTTCAATCTTTATGGGATGCTGTGAATAATGTCAAACTTAGTGGGTTAAAAAAAACTGTAGGCTATACTCATCTGAACAGCCAGAAATGTTTCGATCAAACCATGATCAGGCGATGTAGAATCGGCCATACACGATTAACTCACGAACATTTACTATAAAAAAGAGCCAGTCCCGAGGTGTATTCCATGCCACGAAGATCTCACAGTGAAACATATTCTCATCGACTGCATACATGTAGATTTTAAGATTGTAAGAGATTCTTTTTATCGAGCGACTACTTTGGAAGATATTTTTAGTCGGATGAGAGAGGACTGTGTCTTGGGTTATTTGAGAGAAATCGGGTTCTTGCATAAGTTGTAATGTGTCCATGTTTCAATGTGTTGGATTACTAAGTTATTGGCTTGAGTACTTAAAATTTTGTTTGATCGTCGCTATATAGCTGAAATATTGCTGAACGTGCCGTTAAACCTTAATTCTCTCTCTCTTTCTCTCTCTTGTATAATGTATTATATCTGAAATTACGTCACATATTTCACTGACTGGTATGTCCTACATGCCAATGTATGTTGTTCATATCTACATGTATATAGTATAACCGTATATTCTCTGCAAATGTCGGGATGTCAGTGATAACTAATTACAATTACAGACAATGTATTTTTAGAACTTTCACAACCAGGTAAATGGAGATGTGGTCTATTTGAGGCGACTGTACATGTAAATCGCACACCATACTGATACAACACACGTGGACTTTTATCCAAGTCTGTTATTGTCAAGGGCATCGATTCAGATGGAAAAAAGTTTTGTGCTGAAGTTGTGTTTGAGTTTGGCCGAATTTCTATAGTTACATGCATAACAATGCTCTCCTACATTGCTCTTTATATTGAAATCGTTGTATGGCAATTTGATCATGGAAAGTAGATCAACATCATTCGTCTCCAACGATTTTTGAACGATTCTCACTTAAATGGATGTGATCAAAGTCAATCTCATTAGACAGACATCTTGTCCATTATCAGTTCCTTATATGGTATGAATTTGATCAGTAGGGGGGGAATATTTCATGAATTAACATAAGAAATAAAATATGACCTTGAAAATGGATCAAGGTCAGTCATCTTCAACTCACTTTTGGATCATCACAATATGCGTATATAACATTAATTTGCAAAGACTGGCTATAATTCAAGATATATGATAATGAACATTGAACGATAATTATATTGTAAACATAGGTAAAGTTCAGTCGACCCGAAATATTTTAAGTTAATCACCAGTGAATTACATATCTCATGGATTGGAGACCCTACTATAATCATTCAATATAAATTCCAAAAACTAGAATTTGACCAAAAAATAGGTAAAGGTCGGTCATTTTCAATATGTTTCTGGCCCATCACCAGCTGGAACTGTTTTATAAATTTGAAGATCCTGGTAGTCCTTTTAGAGACACCGTATCCACACTAAATATGGACAGACATGCAGTCAGATGGACGGACATACAGACAAAATTCCCCGAGAGGTAATGAAAGGATTTTCTCAAAATTGGGCGGATCGTGATTAAGTAATACAGATCGGTCGAATATATTATACCTTTTTTTGACTTGGACGAGATCGTATCGTTCGAGGCAATTCCCTCTCTGATACCCAAATTAGCTTGCTACAAATCTCATTTGTTAGACAGATGTTACATGTACTTTAGTGATTCCATCGTCATATGTACGGTAGCATTCTTAACAACGATAACACATCTGATATACTACGGCCTTCTCTGATATTGTTTAGCTGGCAAGAAACTGTTTCATTTAAATGCCTGTCCATCAATTCTAGAAACTCCGCAATTTCTCCACTAAATATTGAAGTTTTTCGAAAGTATTAGACTTCCGCCGTCAAACGGTGAAGCCTATTGTTTTGTATTTACGAAACTTATTTTATTATGTAAGCATCTGCTAAAAATCTTGTACTTTTCCATCAATGGCTAGATCAAAGAGAGAGGATCATGCATCCTACACAATCGTGTTGAGCTTGAAACAGTTACTCCCTATGTTTGAGTTAATTCATAGATAGCCATTTATTACGGAACCCATCCTTCTTAAATCAGACTTCCTAAAACGTGTATGCAAATCATTTCGGACGAACGTAATGTGACGTTTTGACATGCCGACAGTCAACGTATATCTTGAAATCTGGATGCACATGGAGTTTGAAATCTGAGGCCATGAGATGTTCACGAGCGTCGCAAGGATTTTTCAAGGGGGGGGGGTCGACTATCATAGCACCTTAGGCGAGGGTCCAGGGGCCGCCTAGGCCCCGAAAGCTCCGGGGTCCTAGATTGCCGGAGATGCGTTCTAAGCGTTTTCCCGGAAATAAATTTGAACATAATGTATGGAGATTTAGGGTTATATTATACAGCTCTGAGACCTTAGATGGCCTGAGATGCATTCTGAGCGATTTCCAACAATTAAATTAACACATCATTTGTCAAATATCAGTATTATATTTTATTCTCTTTGTCATCTTGAAAACACAATAATAATACTTTGGGCCGATATACCTCGTAGGCTAACCATGTTAAAATGATTAAAACTAAACGTCATCATATCAATTTCCGATCCGTATGTCATTTCATGACAACACTTTTGCTGAAAATATCATAATAATACTGTGTAGAATCAAACTCTGTATCATGGATTATATCTCGTGGCCATGGTGAAATACTGACTAGAAAAATGAAACTGATATCACTCATCATTCTGGAAATTAAAACGTGGCCATGGTAAAACACTGACGAGAAAAAAAATGAAACTGATATATATTCCGGAAATGAAATATCACGAATGTAGTATAGCCTTCAGCAAAACGGACCATGCTTGCGTTTCTGGAGACGGACTTGTGACAATTTTTTTTATTTCTTTCTTTTTCATTTTCCTTTTTTTGTTTTATTTTTGTAATTCGTTTTTTTCTGTTTTTTTTTTTGTTTTTTTCTTTTCTTGCGCGCGTCCAAGGGGGGGGGGTCGTTCGCACCTGACCACAGCCCCAACCACCAGCGACGCCCCTGATGTTCCCGATTGTTTTATCTTTTCACTTCATATTCACTGCATCTTTTCCCTATTAATCATTTCAGCGTTCGTATCCGATATCTGGGAAAGGCGTCCCACGCATCTGCGTTTCCATGGGAAGGAGTGAACGCCCTAGATGCCGCAGTGCTATGTTATCAAAACATTTCCGTTATGCGCCAGCAACTCAAGCCAACATGGCGAATACATGGTATATCATTTCTTCATTTTTTTGATTTGTTTTAATATCCCAGTCCGCCGATCACCACCCATTAATCAGTACGAACGAAACACATACAAGAGTACTACTATCAACCACACCCAAGAATCTCTGTGTTGCACCTCACTGATGTGAAATCTGAATTAACGGACCGCGGACAAAAACAAAACAAAAAAACCTGCCAACTGGGGAATGGATTGACACCAACTAACTGTAATCCCACACGGGAAGAGCACACAGCAGTCAAATTCTGGGCATCAAATACTACAAAGAATCTGGTGCGATTTAACGAGGATTCTACGGCTTAAACATGAAATATTACGTGCGAGAAAAATACATTCCTTGTTGATGATAACTCTTGAACAAGAACCCTCAACTTTACAGGTGTGATAACAAATGGCGGTGCCAAACCCAATATAATACCAGAAGTGACGGAACTAGAATATTGCTACAGAGCCCCCAATCTTAAAGAACTTACACAGCTAAAGGCGAAGGTGATTACTTGTTTCGAAGCCGCAGCAAAAGCAACTGGGTGTCAGGTGAGTCTGATATAATAGGTAAACGGGTCAAATATTTTCACGGAGCTGTGTAGACCCGTAAGGTCTAATGGTCCAGTTATAATGCCGAGGAAAAATTTGAGCAAAAGTACGCTCTGCGAAGAACAGCAGAAGAAAAGACTTCTCAAATCTTTCAGCTACTGCAGATAACTTGGTCTCATATTTTTGCTAGATTTTTTATCACTAGGTCTATACACAGGCCCGCAAAACAAGAGTTTTAGGGGGTGTGGGCGGTGTTATTAGGGTGAAGTGTCAAATATCCAGGAACAGTGAGAATATGGCGGGCTTCGTTCTGGTCAGTCGCGACACGCCTCCGGCAAGAGAGGTCACACGCGGATCACTTGTCGCGACTGACCAATCAGAATTGAGAACGAAGCCCGCCATAATCTCACTGTTCCTGGATGGATGGACAGTCACGTTGGATTTTGAATCGCCCGGCAAAAGTAAAAAATTGCACAAATTTACTAATTTGACGACGGGAATATATAAAGTGATACTTGTAGAATATGCTGATGTATTTTGTTTGGCGGTAAACCGTTTATTTCTCGATTCACCCAAAGTGCGTTTCACACCTTGTTGTGGATTCATATAAAGCATGGGGTTATATATAGAGACCCCATATTTCGATACTTCACCCTAATACCACCGCCCACACCCCAAAAACTCTTGTTTTGGGGGCCTGTGGTCCATATTAGTGAATTTTAATATTTTCTGATATTCTTAAATATGTCATTTTTAAAGTGTTTTCTGCTTTAGAGCATAAATACAATATGGATACCATTCTGGTTTGCCTTAGAGAGTTTTTGTGTGAGGATATCATAAATCTCTAGCTATCAAAAAATTTATCCAGTACAATTAATAAATGCAGAAGAAAATAATTTAAGGCATATTTATTACATGTTAGCAAGGAAATCAATTTTTCCAGGCTTCCATTTTTGCAGAAATTGTATACACAGAATGTAACTTGGGGATTCCACCCACATTTCCTTCACCAGACCCTTTATACCAGGGCTATGCAGTTTTCATGCATGACCTAGTCCATTGAGTTGGTTCATTTGGCTGGATAGGCTCCAAGCACATATTATCAAGTTACAGTGAATAAAGGTGACCTACATGTAATTATCACCATTAGGAAGGGTCAAACTGAGAGGAATTTCAGTGTTTATAAACGCTCTGACAAATCCAGACCATGGACATGGAGCAGATGCATCATTCCCTGCAATTTTCTTATATACATGTAATACTCAGTCAGTTTTATATTAAATAATGAATTTGGCCCATCTGTCTCTCTCTCTTAAGAACCTACAAACTATCCAAAGTTGTTTTATTGAAATAAATGTGTTACATTTACACTCATTCACTGGAGAGCCTTGTTGAGAGAATTTGAGACCTGAGAGCAGATTGTAGTGCGACACTGGACTCTTCACCATGGGACCGAAAATCAAAGAGTTGGTGGTATTATTCCAAAGCGTAATTTGCTTATAGTATAAATAGACCCGTTTCAGTGCCTAGGGCTCTAGTTAGTTTATTCGGTTGTTTGTTACTCCGCGTCGTGTTTCGATGGTATGCTAGACATTTAAGCAGCACAACGTCGGGCCTTAAAGGCTAGTGCTTCTGGGTATCCTTGCATTTACCATGTTACCACATGTTGAGCCTTTTACTCCATAAGACATCCTTAGCATCAGATGAGTTAGTTATTTGAGCTGATCTGTCATCACATCTCCAGTGGTAGTAGCGTATTTAATTCCGCTTTAAGCCGATGTGATGGATAAGAATGTCCTGGTAATTAGTGTCCCTTTTCGTATCCTTTCTATTGTAACCAAGGACGGACACTTGCCCCCAATGTGGAGAAATATGTCCTAGCTGGGTTAGAAGATAGGGGCCGGACACTGTTAGCCACCGGACATTCTTAGCCTCCACACCGGTGCTAGGGGGCGTGTGGTTACTTGAACAGTATCCACATGAACATCTGCAATAAGAGCACGGCTGAGATACTAAGGCTACGTCCGAGAATCCTTCGTATTCTAGAGTCTGATCGTGAGGTACAGAGAGAAGCTTTCCTGTGGAATCATATGGTGAATTTTAATCGCCAGACCCCAAATTTTTCCACCTCCTCCATATCTCTCCATACTTATATGTTAGTTATCCATCCTAGATTTCAGAACAGTTTCGGTATTCCTTTGTTCTCAAACGTGGCCCAGCATTTGGAATTTGACTTGATTCAACAGGCTGGGGAAAATACCTGTCCTGGGTGAGGATTAAGACAAATTTAGCATCAAAGCATATGTAGAACAGCCAAGTAGGCCAAATTCCTTAGCGCGCGACACGACTGCATGTAGTTCGAACAATTCCCACAAGAAGACTTTCTTCGCGTTGTGATACAGCCCAGATTCTAATTTTGCGCGACAAAAACAAATGCCGTTGCTGGCGTGTCGCATGCTGTCAGTATTGCATCACAAGATAGCATTTTTAGGTGTGATTATGGTTGTCCTTTACCTTCTTGAGTCAACAGAACTGTCATGGCGGATCAACCTCAGCTAGACTGTATTCTGATCTTTTTTTCAATATTCATCAAAGAATTTCCAGTAGGGTTGGATTGATCAATGCGTTTGGAATGAATGGTGGGTATGTGAACTTTTTTCTGTCATTTTTCGTTTCCAGGTTGAAATAAAGGTTGACGAACGAAGGTATTTGAATATGATAACAAACACCACTCTTGCAAGACTGATGCGTGAAAATGCTAAACCTCTTGGAATACCATTTATGACCGCTGAGAAAAATATGGCTGTGTCGGCGTCCACAGACATGGGCAACGTAACTCACGTGGTACCAGGCATCCACCCATGTTTCTACATCGGCACTGACGCTAAAAACCACACCCGAGACTATACTACTGCAACAGGTATATTCAATGATAGTCTGAGCAGCAATCACTTTCTATTCCACTCAGTTTTTGCGGGGCATATGCAGCTTTGCATTCTTCCATTGGCGAGATTATCGTCACAAATTGTTTCACAATCAAATGTGATGGTACCAAATTCCAAGTTGGCGACCAACCTGGTGACTACATTTACATGGTTTAGGGCAATAGCGATTTGTAACCATAATAGCGACTTGTGACACTGATACCGGGGCGATAAAAACGGAGTGAGACAGACGGACGGACAGACAGGTACATCCATTTATATTAAGTTTTCAGGTGGTTTTGAGAAACATGTAGTTAGTCCTTAGTTTTGCTTCTGGAGAACGTTGCTGAAAACCAACACATCCTCAACAAAAGAATCTTCAGCAGAATGAGAGGAACGAAAGCTTATTCTTATTATTGGGAATATTTTATTTATTTGTGATACAGTCTCGGCCGCAATGGTACTGGTAAAAAATTCTAAACTTATCCGTTTGGTTCTTGAATATTTCATTCGACGGTTTATGAATCTGCGAACGATTACCTGTTCGCTAGGGTTTTGTTCGACAATCTACCTGTATTGCATTTCGAATAGAGTACCATTTCAGATTAAGTATCCTTAACCTATGCAATGCGAATTAAAAGCAATATTTCCGCCGGAGAAAGTGACGCAGGTAACCCTTTGTAATCTTGGTAACTTAATGTTCCTTTGTTTGCTGGCTTTCTGACTTTTTGTAACCCATAAATTAAAACAATTGGCTCTTTCTGTCACAAAAGCAACTTCAAATTGCTTTAGGAGAATAGCGTGAACACCCCTTGACATAAATATAATGTCAGGTTGCTCGAATATGTGTTCTCTGGTGTTTGAATCAGGGGATTTAGGAGGCAGGGGTTAGAACTCAAAATTTGATTTTTCACCAAAAAGTCTCCCGGGTAGAATAACAACGCCACATATCCCGATGAAAACAGGATGAGAGCACATGCGTCTTGTATCTAAGTCCTATTTCACTCAACAACATCGCCGTCGACCTCTCGTGTCTGTCCCGTATTGATATTGTCTGGCAGCCGATCGGTGGCTTCAGCATGTTGTTTTTTCAACGCATTGTGTCATGAAGGTGTAGAATCAACAGTAAACACGAAATAGAGTTGCCATAAGAGTTTGCTGATTCAAAGTACTGATCACAATACAGTTCTTCCTGCCTTTCAACAAAATGCCACTAGGGCGCGTTTCAGAAATACACACGTGAGAAACGTGCGTTAGGGCAACGACTGAGGATTAGTATACAAGATAGAAAATTAATGCACCTGTAAGTCAGAGTTGCATATTGGGGAATTTCCTTTAATCTGTTATATAAAAATCATAGCCCCCATCAACCAAGCTCCTTAGATTTCAAAGTCATGGAACACTTGTAGGCGATGATGTATCGTCTATTTGCAGCAAGGGGTGTTCACACGATACACTTGGGGCAATTGAAAGCTGCGTTTCTGACAAAAATTTACAGTATCCCGATTTCTTTGCAACAAAACCTTGCTAGTAGTATACCATAGCGTTTTACGCCAATAAGTGACGTTCAACGTGAATATCCAGCATACCAGTTGATATCGACTGACTACAATGTACTTGAAAGCATTTTCTTAAATTCAAAAATATATTCGTCGAAGGTATTTCGGAAAGCAAATCACTTTTCAACCTTATTGACGTTTCCAAGAATTTGCATAGATTAATAATAGTTCGCCTGTAATGGTGCACTATTCGAATTCCAATACAGGTAGATTGTCGACCAAAGCTCAGTAAAACAGGTAATCATTTGGAGATTCATGGACAATCGAAAGAAATACTGAAGAACCAATCTGGCTCGCCAGAACCACGCTGTTCTGTCAAAGTTTCAATGTTTTACTATTGCACCAACCATTATGAACGAGACTGTATTATCAGTCATGGAGGATTAACAAATTTGGCAAACGCATATGATGCTAATATTTGAATATTGCTGAGTTGTGTTATCAGAGAGACGGATAGACGAACAGACAATCAACTCGACGTTATTGATGGCTAATGACCAATGATGGGGTTTAACCTCGTCAGCCAAAAATTCAATCAATGGCTGTTTTATTTATTTTTTGTACAGGTGATCTCAAGGCCCAACCATACACGTTAAACATGGCCAAATGTCTAGCGATGGTTGGAATCGACGCTCTACTAAGCCCGGATATCATGGCACAGGTTAAACATGACTTCCGTGTACAGCGAGCAGAGGAGGGATACCAGGATTGACTGATCTAGTAATATACTGGCATATTTCGAGTTTGAGCTAACAAATTAACTTGGTATTGATTCGTTGATATTATTATTATTTCTTTGTGCAATGGGCTGCCTAATATCTTTGGTAATAAAATGTCAATCATAGTTATTGCAATTTCTCTCATTTTCTCGAACTGTTTCGTGACATCTGGTACGCATGGACAGTTCATTCTGGTTTGACGCCGGCATTGATGCATCTGTATCAAAAGCTTTTCTTGTACATGAAGCATAAGTGGACGGAGGACCTTTGATTGGGCTTCTTCGCTTCTGGTCGACTGATGAGAAGCTGTGCTACGGTTGAGAGAACCAGAATTAATGTTAGCCGGGAGAACATCTGTCGAGGGCATCTGCACCAAGAACGAATGTTGCTTCAATATTTGGATTTGCCTGAACAGGGCTGCTTGTCAATGATTTTTTGACTTCACCAAAGGCTTCCTGTCATTCCATCATCCACACAAAAGATCGCTGCTTCTTCATCAGTTTGTGTAATGGCGCTGCAATTCGGGCAAATGGTTTCATAAACTTCCGACGATACGATGCGAGACCTACGAAACTAGGCACCTATTTAGCGCTTGTAGGACAGGATCACTCCCGTACAGCTGAAATATTGTCAAGACATAGGCTGATACCCTCTCTGCTAAAATCCTGCCCCAATAAATTCCCTTGCGTTACAAACAGGGTAGATTTGCTGGGATTAAGCCGTATGCAAGCTTAGTGCATCGTTCCAGTACACAGTCCAATCCTGTCAAATGGTCCTCAAAGCTCCTTCTAAACTCAAGGCTATCGTGCAGGTAAAATAGACATATTTTTCACTCCAGTCCTGTGCATAACGTCAATGTCAATCTCTAAACAGTACTCGGAACATTACATATGCCAAATACAATAACGTTGAAATGGCACAGGCTTCAATGCGTGGTCAATGCAGTTTTCGCTTGATCACCTGATCTCGTGGGTTGTCTGCCCTTTCGAGATGGTACGCATCATTAATCGTTACCTTGATTAGACGCCGGTATTCTACGCAGAAACTTTCTTCTTGTCAAGTACCACTCATAAAGTCCATGGACTGTTTGATGATTCTATTAATTCTTGCTCCAATATATTACCCACATGTCTATCTCAGCCCTTGCGACTGGAGAAAATTTTCGTGGCTGTAGCCTTATTGCAATTTCTGATGACGGGATATTCCTACAATATCCTAAATATATAGCGGCAGGCATCAAAGTCTTCGTGTCTTGTTTTCACTTAAAAGCTGACATTTGAAGTGTTTTTCCAATGTGTTATTGTGTTGTATGTATTGTCTTGTCCGTGTATAAATAGAATGAGACAAAATCATTAATACACAGGCATGACCTGGTTAGTTAGCATTGCCAATCTGTCCCCGTGACAGCTGTTGTGCCGATGTATATATAGTGAGCAAGAAAATGGCGCCGATAAAAACAGCATTCTCCTAACACGCATAACAAGGGTCGAATACACCAGACGTAGGCCAGACGATAGTCGTTCAGCTGACATGCGCTGTTCGAAGTTTGAAACAATAGCAGTAAAATAAGCTGGAAAGTATATTCGATGAATTTCTAACCGACACAAATGTGAAAATTGATATGGTGTGTCAAAAATACGGTTAAATAGACCCATCGTATGTATAGACCGCCAAGCGTAACTGTTCTCACAACTCATTCAGCTCACCGACAGTTCACCTTGAAAAAACTATAGGCCTAGACGCTGCACAATGGAAAGCATACTGAAAACAGCGGCATGTGAAAAGATTGACCGGATGTCGGCTGAATTTGGTAAAATAAGTACAGTAATTTGGGACAACCCAGAGTTAAGCTCTGAGGAGTTTAGAGCGCACGACTTGTTAACAGCCTTTTGCGGAAAGCAGGGATTCCGTGTTACCAAGAATTGTCACCTAAAAACTGCTTTCAAGGCCGAGTATGGAGAGGAGGGTGATAATGTTCATCCGAATATCGGGATATTGTGCGAATACGACGCTCTACCTGGAATAGGACATGCCTGTGGTCACAATCTTATCGCCGAGTTGGGGGTTGCCGCGGCTGTGGGACTTCAGAGGGCCTTGACTGTCGCCAAGGAAAGAGATGGGAAGTGGCTTGGAAAGGTAAACTGAAGAGTACATAATTTTCCATCATAACTAATTTACTGCCTCCGGTTTATCGGAATGTACGTGCCAGAGCGTTACACAAAGGAACAGCAACATTACCCGCAAGCCTGTTTCACAGGTGTTCATTAATATGTTACTGTGGAATTATAAACAAATGTAGGTCTGACACTAAGGCCAGATGACAGAGGTGTTCTGTTTGATACAGAACGCAGGTTAAGAGATGAAAAGAACTCGAGAAATGTTTACAGTCCTCTTTCGAATTTCTACTGTTAACATACCTTCCACCTATAGCTACCTTTGTATGCTTCTGTAATGTCACCCTCCCTTCCACCCGCCGACATCTCAAGCCAGA
>JAVTVY010054148.1:0-30439 GCA_036873755.1 Hanleya hanleyi
CTGTTGGTCTTGAATATTGCTAATTGAGGCAATAAAAGATACTAGTACAAAAGGGTTTAGTAAATATTGAACGTCAGATATGACGCTTGCTAACAATATCTTGTTTCTTTTTCAGCTTCACTAAGGGGGAGACAGTTGTTTCACTCCACCTACAAACTCTACATTGTCTCCCTAGGCTTGGAGACCTTTGCACTGTTTCTTCTGAGTTGTGCCTATGCCAAATATGGCACAACTGGCATTCTCTCAGAGAGCACCAAATTAGCTGGTAAGTCGAGATGGGTCGTTGAGACAACTGTATCATCAGATCCAAGCTGATTGAGATGTTGCCTCCTGTGTTGACATACTCACATATATTCACTGTTGTCCTGCCTATAAACCTCTTGACCTACATTAAAATATCTCCATCAACAATGTATGTACGTACCAAAGAAGTATTGGATGTATTTATAATTACTAGCATTTCCGGATGCACTGTGTGTGACATTATCCCCATTGGCAGGCCTAGATGGGCAGAATGATAATAGTAAATTATTCATAGCATTTCCAAGGTTGCGGTAACAAGCAAGCCACGTTTGGCCCAAATAACTGAAATTCTTACAATCTTTGATGCCAACGCTACAGGGAGATAGGTAATGAGAGAAGAGTTGAAAACGGAGGAGCCGCGACCCCTAAGTGTTGTTATACATGCTGGCCAGGTTTGACTTCACAGTGCACATTCCTATGAGGTCTATTACTATGTTCCCAAATTTCAAGATCCCCCTCCCATGTACCCCAATACATTTTAAAATAGCTCTGAAAGAAAAATCCATCCAAGAGCTTTCCCAGAAAAGTCATTGCATAATGAATACAATTCTGTTTAGAACACAAACATTTCCTGACAGGAACATTTGACATTACTAATGGAAACATTTGTTCATTCCTGACATTGACATTTGTTCATTCCTAATGAGAACATTTGTTCATTACTGACAGGGACATTTGTTCATTACTAATGAGAACATTTGTTTATTACTGATTGGAATATTTGTTCATTCCTGACAGGGACATTCGTTCATTACTGATGGGAATATTTGTTCATTCCTAATGAGAACATTTGTTCATTACTGACAGGGACATTTGTTCATTACTAATGAGAACATTTGTTTATTACTGATTGGAATATTTGTTCATTCCTGACGGGGACATTCGTTCATTACTGATGGGAATATTTGTTCATTCCTCACAGGGACATTTGTTCATTACTGATGAGAACATTTGTTCATTACTGATGGGAACATTTGTTCATTCCTGATGGGAACATTTGTTCATTCCTGACAGGGACAATTGTTCATTCCTGACAGTGGACATTCGTTCATTACTGATGGGAACATATGTTCATTCCTGACAGGGACAATTGTTCATTCCTGACAGTGGACATTCGTTCATTACTGATGGGAACATATGTTCATTCCTGACAGAGACATTTGTTCATTTCTGACGGGAACATTTGTTCATTACTGATGGGAACATTTGTTCATTCCTGATGGGGGACATATGTTCATTGCTGACGGGTGAGATATGTTCATTCCTGATGGGGACGCCCTCCAGCTTAGGGCAGCATGGTTTACCATACCATGTATGTGTGGCACAGGAGGTAGATTAAAGTACCAAACAGATTGGGCTCTCTGAGGATCCATTGTGATCAGTATCTGTAGAGCCTAATTTTCAAAATTAGAAATTCAATTTTTTTTGTAGTTTTGGTTGAGTTTTTGTTAGGATTGGGGTTTTGTTAGGGTATGTTTGTTTGGGTCATCGTCGCCGTGTGACCAATAAGGTTAGGTGTGACGTTAAAATTCAAACAACCAACCAACCAACCTGATGGGGACATTTGTTCATTCCTGATGGGAACATTCGTTCATTACTGTTGGGAACAGTTTTCATTACTGATGGAAACATTTGTTCATTACTGATGGGAACATTTGCTCATTACTGACGGGGGACATTTGTTCATTACTGACGGGAACATTTGTTCATTCCTAATGAGAACATTTGTTCATTACTGATGGGAACATTTGTTCATTACTGATGGGAACAATTGTTCATTCCTGACAGGGACAATTGTTCATTCCTGACGGGGGACATTCGTTCATTACTGATGGGAACATATGTTCACTCCTGACAGAGACATTTGTTCATTTCTGACGGGAACATTTGTTCATTACTGATGGGAACATTTGTTCATTCCTGATGGGAACATTTGTTCATTCCTGATGGGGGACATTTGTTCATTACTAATGGGAACATATGTTCAATCGTGATGGAGACATTTGTTCATTACTGATGGGAATAGTTTTCATTACTGATGGAAACATTTTATTTATTCCTGATGGGAACATTTGTTCATTTTTCATTCCTGATGGAAATATTTGTTCTTTCCTGATGGGAACATTTGTTCTTTCCTGATGGGAACATTTGTTCTTTCCTGATGGGAACAGATCATTGAAAGTAATCATGTTCTGATCATGCTGAATATTGTAACAACTTTTTTTGCAAATTGGGATTTCAAATTTGAATTGACCTGGAAAAATATTGATAATTATTTTATGTCTTGTATTTCGCAGGTCGTGTGTTCCATGCGGCTGCTGAGTTGCTATTCCTCCTGATGGTAGTTCTTCTCGGCAAGGGCTATACAATCACTGTGGGCCGTCTGTCCAACCATAGCACCATCAAGCTCTCTGTGTTCATGACTCTCTATACGATAGCCTATGTGGTCCTCTTCGTCTGGGAGCGCTCGGTAATTTACAAGCGTCTGGTCCGTCATTCATAATTCAGCCGTCATCCATTAGAGAATATCCGCGTCCATAATCCAAAGACCTATTCCATATTCCATATAACAGTATTAGCACCAAATTCAAAAAGACAATCATAGTATACATAAACATAGGCTTGTTTCCTGCAAGAGAGAAGCGGTCAACAGTTTTCAATGATGCCGGCAAGACATCATGATGTTCCAAAAATATCAAATCCGTATCGCTGATCAGTATATCAGTGCATTAATGTGGTTTATTAAATGCAAAGTTTTCTTGGTGCCTGCTATTTGTATGATATTGACGACAAAAATCTCATTACATTGCATTACCATGATGGAGCCAAACATCACTTCAAAGAACGTATTTAGCAGGGCTTTTAATGACACAAAATGCAGTCAGAGGACTGGTATTATAGTCAACACACAAGAACAATTAGGTGCCAAATACTGCAACCCATGTAGCATAAAAGCATTCAGTTATCGTATGATATCTGTATGGTCAGCTTCTCGTGATCCTAATACGATATTTCACCAGCACTGCAGTATATGACCTATATTTTTAAGCATTCTTATATATTTAAGTTGAAATGTCCTGGATCCTCACATAAAAGATCTGGGAGAGCAGTCTTGCCTTCTCATTGACAAACATATTCTGATGCCATGTTGTACCTTCTGTCTGTCCATCAGTTAAATTGTCCAAATGTCCATCACAGTGGTGAAGGGTTAAAGAAAACTCGGTTTAAACACAATTATGATGCATAGATTTGTGTAATTTCTGCGGCAAACAAATCTCTGTTATTTTGAGCTGTATCAGTAGGAATTTCTTAACAATAGTCACGAGTAAGTCTAATGGTATATTACTCATCAGTGGGAGGCCAGCACCAATTAATCTATTCCTGGGTCATTTATATTTAGTAGTACGTACCACCTGGTGGCCATCTTGAAATTTACTTCCTGAAGGAGATGATCTCAAATTTAGTTCATGTACCTGCCTTGCGAATGTGGCTACCACCTTCCTTTCAGGTGGCTAATCGAACACATATATAGGTTAAATTATGTATAAAATTGCCCTATATGTCATATTTTCTGCAAAATTATCCTAAATTTGTCCTACTTTCTCCAAGATGATTGTGTCCTATATTTTGTCCTATATTTCCACTTGGGACCAGTCGAATGTCTGATTTTAGTTTTGGGAATTTGAGAGAATAGGTAATTTCTCAGAGATGTTGCAAAAATATGAATTTTGGATCAAATTTTGAATGATTACCACTTTGTTTTATTTTAGTTATTTGATCCAGGACTGGTGTTGTATCTGTATGAAAGCCCTCCCGGGTATGGCCTGATCGTCATGCGTTTGATTGGCTGGCTGTGGTTTTGCTACTCCGTGTTCTTCACACTTAAACATTACCCAGAGAAAGGGCCATTCTATTACCCATTCATAGCCTTGTACACCATCTGGTGAGTCACTTTGAAATGATCCATGTGGTACATGTCGTTGCCTAACTATATGACTGTGCTCTTGCGACAAAAGTCCAGTTTAATAGTTAGATAAAATCGCACCGACAGTTTTGTTGCTCCCAAAAAGACAATGTTACTTTTTCAACAAGCAAAACCTGGCACAAATATTGATTTCCATATTGAAGGGTTCGATGGTAAGATTTAATATCCGATCTTTCATTCATTTTGAGGAAATAGTTTCACCAAAATCATAAAATGTTCATGTTTGAGGTGTCAAAACATGCTGCCTGTCTTCCCAATCTGATGTCACTGGGCATGATGTGTACATTAATTGGTGACTGATGTGTCGTAGCTGTATCGAAAATTTGCATATCAGTTGTTGGAACTGTAGATCAATACATCTACTTTTGGCATTTCATGAACTGCAAATTGTTATCACCCCAGTATTTCAGAGTGGGGATATTTCACTTCCTTTGATTGAATTTTTCAAGTAATACCTTCATATGTTGAGTATCAAATGCATTCTTGATGAAACTGATATATTTGTTGTGTGATCTTGCAGGTTTTGGGCCGGGCCTGTGGTTGTCCTGGTAGCCATGCGTGCCATGGCCTTATGGACTCGAGAGAAGACCGTTGTTGGAGTAGAGGACCTGGTGGCCTTCCTAGGATACCTAATCTTTCTGGTCAGTCACATTGTATAATACAATTTTTACAATACAAGTTTTAATCCATTCTCCATGCTTAACTAATGATTTAACATAGGGAAAATTGAAAAAAAGTTTTTTTTACAATATTCATTGTAAATAATTAAAGTTAATCAGAAATAACACAGAAATTTTTATCTTAAAACCATATTGCTATCAGCTTTCACATTGCAGCAACCATATTGACGTCTGTATGCAGGAAGTACAGTAGCACCGTATTTTGTAAGAGGAATCCCTTCAAATCATATGTTTACTGGTTTATTGATAATAAGTTAGTCTTGCATTGTGTTGTAGGTACTGACGAGACCCTCAGCTGCAAACAAAAATTTCCCTTACCATGTGAAAACCAGCCAGGTAAATTATCTTGTATTATCTTTTCACCCATCTTATCAAATGCCTATTGTAATATTAGTATAATCAAATGTGTTCGCTTGAATTTGCATCTTGTTTGAAGAATCAATAATTTTTACCAAATCAAAACTTGCAGTGGATGTGTGTATATACGATGGTAAATCACGACTTTGTACCATCTACATCTTCTAACTGAGTAACATGGTTTTCATGATTGGTTGCGGTTTTTATCTACTTTCAAATCTGGTAGTTCCAGGTTTCCAGTGTATCTTTCTTTATGTACATAGGCAACAGTGGCTCTGTAGTTTGGAATTTAAATAATGGCAGACAACATAGTCTCGCTCCCTTCTTTTTCAGATTGGGGTCATGATGGAGTTGCCTCGTCCTCTAGAATCTAACACCTCCAGGGGTAATTCCTCCACCCAATTGTTTAGCTATGGATTCAGACAGTCCACTGAGTTCAATACCAGAGGACCAGACTTCACTGAACTCTTCACTGTCAGCAGTCTCAAGCCCAAGAGTGTGGCTGAGACCGCCATGGGTGGAAGCGGTGATGATCCAACCCACAGACCACCTGTGGTAAGTGTAACTATGTTTTCTATGATTTCATAGAGAACAGAAATCGACTCATGGTTTCTGGCATATGTAATTCACTTCCTCGTGTATTACATATACATTGCTGAGCTATGTTGAGGGATTTCAGATTTTTTTAATTCTATTAAAACTATTTTGAATGATGACAAGTTAACTTTTTGTTATCTGATTGCCTCAAAGCAACATAAATCAAGGGACTAGGTAAATTTAGACCTTTTTAGTAGTTGTCTGACTTCCTATTTATGCTCATTCTCGTCCCTGTAGCAAGAAATGCACACTCAGTTTTACAGCTACATCATAGTGCAAAAATGGAGAATTAGGAGTATGTTTATTGCATTCCATACAACTGTAATTTAATCTCTGTGTGCATTTTGATCAGGTTTGTACAATGTACATGTTCTGGTCAGTACTGCACATGTTCTGAGCAGTACTGCACATGTTCTGGTCAGTACTGTACATGTTCTGAGTAGTACTGTACATGTTCTGGTCAGCACTGCACATGTTCTGGTCAGTACTGTACATGTTCTGAGCAGTGCTGTACATGTTCTGGTCAGTACTGCACATGTTCTGAGCAGTACTGCACATGTTCTGGTCGGTACTGTACATGTTCTGAGCAGTACTGCACATGTTCTGGTCACTACTGTACATGTTCTGGTCAGTACTGCACATGTTCTGAGCAGTACTGCACATGTTTAGCAGTACTGCACATGTTCTGGGATGTACTGTAATGTTGAGAGTACTGTACATGTTTTGGTCAGTACTGCACATGTTCTGAGCAGTACTGCATGCACATGTTCTGGGAAGTACTGTAATGTTGAGAGTACTGTACATGTTTGGAGCAGTACTGCACATGTTCTGAGCAGTACTGTACATGTTCTGAGCAGTACTGCACATGTTCTGGTCGGTACTGTACATGTTCTGAGCAGTACTGCACATGTTCTGGTCACTACTGTACATGTTCTGGTCAGTACTGCACATGTTCTGAGCAGTACTGCACATGTTGAGCAGTACTGCACATGTTCTGGGAATTACTGTAATGTTGAGAGTACTGTACATGTTCTGAGCAGTACTGTACATGATCTGAGCAGTACTGCACATGTTCTGATCAATACTGTATTGTTGAGAGCTCTGGTCAGTGCTGCACATGTTCTGAGCAGTACTGTACATGTTCTGAGCAGTACTGCACATGTTGAGCAGTACTGCACATGTTCTGGGAATTACTGTAATGTTGAGAGTACTGTACATGTTCTGAGCAGTACTGTACATGATCTGAGCAGTACTGCACATGTTCTGATCAATACTGTATTGTTGAGAGCTCTGGTCAGTGCTGCACATGTTCTGAGCAGTACTGTACATGTTCTGAGCAGTACTGCACATGTTGAGCAGTACTGCACATGTTCTGGGAATTACTGTAATGTTGAGAGTACTGTACATGTTCTGAGCAGTACTGTACATGTTTTGGTCAGTACTGCACATGATCTGAGCAGTACTGCACATGTTCTGATCAATACTGTATTGTTGAGAGCTCTGGTCAGTGCTGCACATGTTCTGGGCAGTACTGTACATGTTCTGAGCAGTACTGTACATGTTCTGGGCAGTAATGTAATGTTGAGAGGGGTACAGTACATGTTTTAATCAGTACTGTACATGTTCTGAGCAGTACTGCACATGTTCTGAGTGGTACTGCACATGTTCTGGGCAGTACTGTACATGTTCTGGGCAGTACAGTAATGTTGAGAGGAGTACTGTACATGTTCTGAGCGGTACTGCACATGTTCTGATCAGTACTGTACATGTTCTGGGCAGTACTGCACATGTTCTGAGCTGTACTACACATGTTCTGAGCGGTACTGTACATGTTCTGAGCGGTACTGCACATGTTCTGATCAGTACTGTAATGTTGAGAGGAGTACTGTACATGTTCTGAGCGGTAATGCACATGTACTGAGTCGTACTGCACATGTTCTGAGCAGTAATGCACATGTACTGAGTCGTACTGCACATGTTCTGAGCAGTACTGTACATGTTCTGATCAGTACTGGTACATGTTCTGAGCAGTACTGTACATGTTCTGAGCAGTACTGTACATGTTCTGATCAGTACTGGTACATGTTCTGAGCAGTACTGTACATGTTCTGAGCAGTGTTCTGAGCAGTACTGTACATGTTCTGATCAGTACTGGTACATGTTCTGAGCAGTACTGTACATGTTCTGAGCAGTACTGTACATGTCTTGATCAGTATTGTAATGTTGAGAGGAGTACTGTACATGTTTTGAGCGGAACTGCACATGTTCTGAGCAGTACTGTACATGTTCTGGGCAGTACTGCACATGTTCTGAGCTGTACTACACATGTTCTGAGCGGTACTGTACATGTTCTGAGCGGTACTGCACATGTTCTGATTGGTACTGTACATGTTCTGAGTGGTACTGCACATGTTCTGATCAGTACTGCACATGTTCTGATCAGTACTGTACATGTTCTGGGCAGTACTGTAATGTTGAGAGGAGTACTGTACATGTTCTGAGCGGTACTGCACATGTTCTGAGCAGTAATGCACATGTGCTGAGTCGTACTGCACATGTTCTGAGCAGTACTGTATATGTTCTGATCAGTACTGGTACATGTTCTGAGCAGTACTGTACATGTTCTGAGCAGTACTGTACATGTTCTGAGCAGTACTGTACATGTTTTGATCAGTATTGTAATGTTGAGAGGAGTACTGTACATGTTTTGAGCAGAACTGCACATGTTCTGAGCAGTACTGTACATGTTTTGATCAGTACTGTACTGTTGAGAGGAGTACTGTACATGTTCTGATCGGTACTGCACATGTTCTGAGCGGTACTGCACATGTTCTGAGCAGTACTATACATGTTCTGAGTAGTACTGCACATGTTCTGAGCAGTAGTGTACATGTTCTGAGCAGTACTGTACATGTTCTGGCAGTACTGTACATGTTCTGAGCAGTACTGTACATGTTCTGAGCAGTACTGTACATGTTCTGAGCAGTACTGTACATGTTCTGAGCAGTACTGTACACGTTCCGAGCAGTACTATGCATGTACCAATCAGTATCATACAAGATTTGAGCAGTACTGTACATGTTTTGAGCAGTACTGTACATGTTCTGAGCAGTACTGTACATGTTCTGAGCAGTACTGTACATGTTCTGAGTGGTACTGTACATGTTCTGAGCAGTACTGTACATGTTCTGAGCAGTACTGTACATGTTCTGAGTAGTACTGTACATGTTCTGAGCAGTACTGCACATGTTCTGGGAAGGACTGTACATGTTCTGAGCAGTACTGCACATGTTCTGAGCAGTACTGTACATGTTCTGAGCAGTACTGCACATGTTCTGGGAAGTACTGTAATGTTGAGAGTACTGTACATGTTCTGAGCAGTACTGTACATGTTTTGGTCAGTACTGCACATGATCTGAGCAGTACTGCACATGTTCTGATCAATACTGTAATGTTGAGAGGAGTACTGTACATGTTCTGATCAGTACTGCACATGTTCTGAGTGGTACTGCACATGTTCTGAGCAGTACTATACATGTTCTGAGCAGTACTGCACATGTTCTGAGCAGTACTGTACATGTTAGGAGCAGTACTGCACATATTCTGAGCAGTACTGTACATGTTCTGAGCAGTATTGTACATGTTCTGGCAGTACTGTAATGTTGAGAGTAGTACTGTACACATTCCGAGCAGTACTATGCATGTACCAATCAGTATCATACAAGATTTGAGCAGTACTGTACATGTTTTGAGCAGTACCATACTGTTCTGAACAGTGCTGTACATGTTTTCAGCAGTATTGTACAGTACTGTTCATGTTTTGAGCAGTAATGTAATGTTCTGAGCAGTACTGTACATGTTTTGAGCAGTAATGCCATGTCCTGAGCAGTACTGCACATGTTCTGAGCAGTGCTGCACATGTTCAGAGCAGTACTGTACATGTTTTGAGCAGTAATGTACATGTTCTCAACTGTACTGTACATGTTTTGAGCAGTAATTCACATGTCCTGAACAGTACTGTACATGTGAGCAGTAGTGCACATGTTCTGAGCAGTACTGCACATGTTCTAAGCAGTACTGTACATGTTCTAGGGAAGACTACAGGTTCTGAGCAGTAATGTACATGTTTTAAGCAACGCTGTACAGTTTCTGAACAGTAAGGGTCACAGTGCCATTTTGAACATTTTTGAGAGGTGTGTAATTTCCAAGATAATGGGCCTTTGGGGATGAAACTTGGCATCAGACATCTGCTACTCAGAACTCATCTTTGACATACTGTTCATGTTTATCGGTTCTTCCATCTTCACATACCAAGAATTAGATATCTACAGAATTAGCATGTCAGCAGTACCAGTGAGAAAGCTATTAAGGACACTTCAGAATCAAATGATTATTTTTTTAACTATAATTGATCAGATAAGTCATGAACTAATTAGTCATGTACTGTTTATTCCATTGGCAGATGTTTATGAAGTTAATATAATTTTTATTGCGAAAAATCAGAGGATATTTCAGGTACCCCCATGGCACGAAACAAATCAGCAAGTGCCATTGACAATGCATAGGGGGCAGGGGCACCCTTGCTGCAAGTACATTTACTTCACATTGTGCCAATTGCCAAAATTGATACAAAGTATTAAAGAAGAGTAATATCTGCTTGATAAATGCAAGATATTTTAAACACATTTGGTGCTTTTGTAAGCTTAAAAAATTGATTTTCCTTCCAAAATTTGAGATGAAAAACAGTTGATTGTTTTCTAAGTCGATTTTTTGACTGGAAAAAAAAAGGTCTAAATGGTTGAAATTTTGAACACTGATAAGTTTCAACTTCCTTTTCAAACTTGTGTAAAATCATCCATCACCATGAATGCTGCATGTGGAATTATTGGAAGTGTCCAAAATACCACCCATCCAAAATAGCTCTCTCATCCGTACTGTAAATGTTCTTAGCAGTACTGTACTGTAAATGTTCTTAGCAGTACTGTACTGGTTTTGAGCAGTACTGCTCAGTTGCTGTGAAGAACTGTTCAGTTAACTTCATTAAACTGTACACTAACTGCTTGGTACCTATCTGAACAGAAATGTGCCCTTGCTGCATAGTCATGATCGGTTCATACTTCATGAATCACGAGACAAATACAAGTGTCTGGTCCATCATTTAATATTCAGTCCTTGTGCATTGAAGAATGTCTGCATCCATGATAATCCAAAGACCTATTCCATTTAACAGTATTAGCACCAAATTCAAATTAAAGAAAAAATAATAATAATAGTATACATAAACATTTGCTAGTTTCCTGCAAAAGAGAAGCCTGGGACAACAATGGGTGTTGATCCAGGGCTCTTCAGTGGCGCAAAGGCCTAGACATGATGTATCTACCAAATGATGGTTGCCAGGATTGCCTGTGAAATATGTTCTGATTCAGTGGTTGGAAGTCAAGGCCATTACTGCAGTGATGTGAGCGTTCAGCTACTGTTCTTTGGAACTATATCAGTGAAAATGTCATCTAGTATACATGAAGAAATATTTGTCTGTAATCAGTATATGTATGGAATATTATTTTCCTCTCAACAGCACCTACCTCCACTGGAAAATGCCCCCCGTGTCCCAACTATATTAACGGTAGTGCCGACACCCCGGGATCCTCCAAGCTATGACAGTCTCTTCAGAGTCCAGTGACAGACCCAGGAGAGTTCCATGGAACGACTTACCTGATGAACTCTGCCACAATCCTACATGAAACAGAATAATACAAAGCACCAAAACTTGCTGCATGATGATGAACCTTGTGGAAGAATCGAACAGGGGTACAATAAGCCGAAATTTCTTGCCAACGGTAATTTTCCATGCAGAAACAAAAGATTTGTATTGACAGTAGCAAACATTGCATCCTTAACCCATATTATTTGCAAGTCTAATTGCAAAAGATCAGATGTAAGTAGTATAATTCGAAATTCAGAGGATTTTCTCCAATTTTGAGCTCTTGTAAGTAACTAGACACGTATAGAGTTTATCAATTGTTCATGAGTTTACTGTAACATTATATTGGTACGTCCATATCATATGCAAACTGTTTCAGGGTGCTAGCTCTTGCCGGTTTTTTGAGGTGAGATCAAAGTGGAATATGCTCAATTATCAAAACCAAAGATGTTTAAGTACATTCACCAAAAAATAATTGTTGTGGTAGGAACAGTGATTCAGGCCTCTTGCCCAGTACATGACTTACATTGTCTGTGCTCAAAATTTTCTATCCATTGATATATTCGAGATACTATTCCTGAAAATCTGTTGTAAAACCAGCAGCATTTCCCCGAGTTCAAAGGGGCATGCATCTACATGTAGTTGTAACAGTTAGGCAATTGTAATGAAGCCTAGATGTGCTAGTAAAATCATATTGAGCTCGACTCTTGTGAGAACCGTTAGTCATTGAGCTCCATTCTGAATGATTGCTAATAGTTGTATGCTTGAATATTCAGGAAATTTTTGAACATAAGTTCACAGTCCTGACAATGTTATATTTGCCTAAACCATGCAACCATAAGGTCTATGTGGTATAAATACCTTGAGGATGTTTTTTGGACCAGTTTACACTGACACAGTATGACGGGAGACACGGATGACTGACCACATCTGGTCTGTTTTCGAGGGATGCTGTGATCTTGGTTTTCTCTACAAAATCATCATTCTGTAGAATCAATATTTGAATATTTACTGCTATGTAATGTTTCTTTTTTTTTTCCAAAAAAATATATGTTCGATATGCACACATTCTACTCATTTACAAGCAACATTGCTGTTGAAATTTGAGATTAATTGCACTTTTAAATATTGATGTAATACATTTATCTATATGGATTAATAATGATAATGGACTGCATCTGGGATATATTGTTAGTGCCGTGATCTATCTCAGACTGCACATACGTGTTATATAATCCAAGTGAAAGTCAGTTGAATGGTGGCCATTTGTACTGCCATTGTCACCTCTTTTATTCCATGAACATCATTCTGCTTGCCATATTACTTGGTATGCGACTAGTCATTCTTTGCCTTTATTTGGTTGCCGTTATTGGGTTGCTCATTATCTCCCAGGAAGATTGAAGTACATGTAAATATTGTGAGGCTCATGAGCTTAACATAGTAATGTTATGACTCTGAAGCACGAAGTCGATAAACACTGCGTTCTTGATACAACATTTTGATTTATTTTTAAACCGTTTTCATGAATATTTTTAACCAGAGAATTACGGGAATACCCAAAGACTTCCATTGGTTCTTAAACAGGAACATTTTGATTCAGAACTTCTGGTGTATATTGACCTTGTCACGTATATTATTTAGTGTCAAAATGGTATGTGAAGTCCAAATTCTGTGTTTACTACCCAGAACATATGTCATGCTGCATTCTGGCAGGGTGTTGTGTCATTCACACATTCTGACAAGGTGTTGCCAGGCAAAAGCAGTTAACACACTCGAAAGTTTTATTAAATAGTCTGTTCTTGGACTTTTATTGCTGATATTGTTTCAATACATAAATCTCTGTCACTGCAACTTCCAACCAGTGAAACATCACTGATTCTGGAGAGGATAGAACTTACAACAAGCCCACTGCTTTACCAGGTTGAAAACAGCTTGCTTGGTCAATCCTATATTACATTTAAAGTGATTGTAAACCTTCAAGTAAAGTTTCCATCAAACGAAAGACCATTGCAAACAGTGTGGGAAATTATTTATTGTAATTTTTTACGATTTTATTACACAGAGTATTGCAAATAAAGCCTGGTATTCTATGGTGGTCTGTTGCAATCATATCTAGGTCCAGTGACATCACACTTCCTTAATACATATAATTCAAACTTTGTATACCCTTTCCAATGCTTGATTCAAGCTTACGGTGTGTATACTTTGAGTTGCAACACAGACTCACTGTTCCAATGTTTCACCAAAATCTGGGAGATGGTAAGTGTCAAGTCAATTTGAATCTTGCATTTAATTTCCACGATTTTGGTGAAACATGCACATTGGAACAGCGAGTCTGTGTTGAAACTCGAAGTGTACACACCATAAGCTTGAATCAAGCAC
Source organism: Hanleya hanleyi (assembly GCA_036873755.1). NCBI lineage: Eukaryota > Metazoa > Mollusca > Polyplacophora > Lepidopleurida > Hanleyidae > Hanleya > Hanleya hanleyi. Next base: position 14,006 of record JAVTVY010054148.1, read on the forward strand.
TGGAAAGTGCATACACAGTTTGAAATATATGTATTAATGCAGTGTGACGTCACTGGACCTAGATATGATTGCAACAAACCACCATAGAATACCATGCTTTATTTGCAGTTTTCTCTGTGTAATTCGTAAAAAATTACAATAAATATTTTCCGACACTGTTCGCAATGGTCTTTCATTTGTTGGAAACTTCACTTGAGGGTTTACAATCACTTTAAATGTATCTCTATTGATTTTAACAACTCTAATGATGATAAATTGTAAGTAAATACACAACTTTGAAGATACTATTTCCATTGTAACTTCTTTTGTGTTTCCATAAGTGGTGCTTGATCCTCATCTAAGCCACTGACTAATTTCTCACTAGTTCGAAGTTTTGGTCTCAAAGAATTGTGTTCATAAAGAATTTCTATTAATATGATTGAAGTTGTTTCAAAACGTATGATTATACTGTATTGAAGTTTGATCATTGCAGGATGATTATGTCAAAGAAATGGTCCATTGTTTGCCAACAAGGTAATTTTTCATACAGAAACACGAGATTTATATTATGTATCATTTTGTTGATAGCCTGCGTTTCAATTGTAATGTCAATGATATTTCTCTAATTGCTGATTGCAATCCTCACTCAAACCTGTGATTTCTTACTGGTTCGAAGTTTTGGTTCACAGAATTAAGATTATAAAATATTTCCATGAAGGTGATTGATGTTGTTTCAAAACATCCGTTTATAATATATTGAAGTTCGATCTGTGCAGGGAATTCTGTCCAAGTTAAAGATGTATAAAAACACAAAATCACAAAGCTTCTTGTGTGCTTATGCAATTCTGAGGTGACTTGAACAGAGATACAATGCTGCTTATCAAAGAAATGGTCCATTTCTGGGCAACAGGGTAATTTTCCATGCAGAAGCAAGAGATTGTAATTATATATATACTTTTGAAGGTAGTGTTTCGATTCTAAAGTCAATGATGTTTCCCTATGTTGTGAGTTGGTATTTAGTATTCTTGTGGACAGCGCCCAAGTACGCCCAAAGCCTTGAACTTTTGGTGTTGAATAGGAACATGTTACTTCAGAACTGCTCTTGTATCTTGACCTTGTCACATTATTTAGTGTCAAAAGAGCAAACTCCTGTAGTATTGGTGGAAATGTTATATCCGTCCATTTGGCAATATGTTGACTAGTCAGAAGTGTTAGTGCTGTCTTCAAGGTTGTTCTTGATTTAAATTTTTGATGACGATGGTTTTTATCTCAACCAGAATGCCTGATGTGAGATTTTACTTGTTTGTATTTTGTTGATGAATGTGTTGGATAATTGCTTATTCCTTTTTACCCCTCGGCCATTTTGGTCTCGGGGTATTGTCGTCGCCATGTACTTATTGTCCGTCCGCCAATTCCTGCATTTTAGCAAAACCGCTCGAGATACAGTGACCAAGATTTGGGAACTTATTTATCTAGGTATAAGTCAGACGCCTGTCGAAAATGGCTCTGCTCAGCTAATATTTTACAGAGTTATGCCCCTTTACATATTAATTTCTTATTTTGTGATATGTGCTTGTTTGTAATCAACTGTATCTGCAGAACTGTTTGATACAGCCATTACATTTTGGAAACTTATTTATATAGTTGTATTCTAGAAGTCAACAGAAAATAAGTCGTCTGAGCCCTTATTTTACGGAGTTACACCCCTTTAAGGTGCAATAGTATCTAATTTTGTGATACACACTTGAATGCAACAAGTTATATCTAATTAACTGTGTTTGGTACAGCTAGCAAATTATGATGAAACTTTTCTATCTATTTGTATTCTAAATGCCTACAAAAAAATTAGTCGTCTCGACACATATTTTATGGAGTTATGCCCCTTTTTGGATGTAATAATCTCTGATTTTGTGGTATATAGTTGAGTAGCACTGCAGTTCTGCAGTTATATCTGCAGATCGTGTTCGGTAATTCTACTAAATTTTGGAAACTTATTTATCTAGTTGTATTCTAGAAGCGTACGAAAAAAATTCATCGTCTCGGCTCTTAGTTTATGGAGTTATGCCCCTTTCCGGGTGTAACAATCTTGGATATGCTTGAATGTATTAACCAGTTGTATCTGAAGAACTGTGTTCGTTATAGCTACCAAATTATTTATCTACTTGTATTGCAGAAGCCAACAAAACTTTATTTGCCTCAGCCTTTGTTTTACAGAGTTATGCCCCTTTTGTGATATTTGCTTGAATGTAGCTGTTAAATCTGCAGAATAATGATATGCTGTAAAAAGGACAATTCTGAATGATTAGTGAATATGGCCATAATATGTTGCACATTCTCAGCATATTTCTCAATTGCTTGGGGGAAGCCGAGGGGTTTTGTGAGTCGCACCCTCGTGTTATTGTTTGTTACAGTTCCAAAAAATATCAAATGACTTCCAAAGTACAGATGGTAAATGCCCAAGACACTGTGAATATACTCTAAATGGGCTACGATAATTACATTCCAATATCGACAAACCTGACTGAAATGTGGTTTGTGCTGCTTCAGTTATTTCAGACCTTGGGTGTGATATGGTTGCTGTATGTACTATCGCTCAGTGAACATCTAGTCGGTCACCATGATCAGCAGTTGTTAATGCTGATGTATCCCTGTCCAGGGAAAATTACTGCAACAATTATGGAGGTTCTCATAAACTGATATTACATTACTGAATTTCATCATACCTCCAAGTTTAAAATCAATTAGTTGAAATTCTGAATCAACACTCACGTAATTTGTCCCTCTAACCTGTTAAGTTGGGGCGGTACCTGAACAGGGAGACATCAGCATGAGGATAACATATACAACATACATGCTTTAATATGAGATATATTCCCACTTTTAATACCTGATTTCTGCGTAATTTGTTGCGATATATATTTCAATAAAGGTTTGATGTGTTGGTCAAATGGAAATCATTATACGTAGATAAAGCTTAGGATGGTTATGTCATACATATTTTGCTCCGGAGTGGGTGTGAACATTTAACTGCTGCTCTATTGTTCCCGTCGTTTTGGGAGATAAATTATATAGCCTTGAAATAATACTCATCATTTTGAATGTATATATACCACATAATCACTGCTACATTTCTTCTTGTTTCATGTGTTTTATTTGACTTAGTATACAATGGAATGTTCCCTCGTCTGTGCACAATCTTATCAGACAGTTGTCTTGCTGTGAGGTAGAACAAATGTATTGTATGGCGATGATCCGTCCACGTATATACATAGGGTTTTGTTTCAGTGTCTATCACCTTCTACTTTCTCTTCCCAAAATATCTGAGTGATAACATTTATTGGAACTGAAAATTGACCAAATGATAGAATAACAGAACCTTAACATATATAGTTTGTCATATACTTCGGTGATCAAATTTAATAGAGTGATTGATAAAAATTTGAAGCAAAAGGAGTGTATACGGTATATACGAAAGACTCCCCTCTTAGGTGTTACGTTATAGTAAAGCCAATAATTAGTTTCTTTACTTCACAAAAAAACGCTACAGAAAAAATAACCCCTTTATAACATTGTTAAGTGACGTAAAACCGCTTCGACTGCATTTAAATTCGGCTTTCATCTGTTTAGACGAAAGCCCAATTTCAACTCCAGTCAACGCCGTTTTACGTCACTTTTGAGACAACAGTAATATAGGGTATTTTGTCTTAAGGAAACAGCTTTTTCTGCAGGATTGAGATATTTTTTGGTGGCTTTACTAGGGGAATTTTTCGTATGTTAATATAACTACTCCTCTGAGGGTGTTTGAATGTTAAAGATGGGATTTAATTATTAGTGTTGACTCTCTAAGTTTGTTTTTCAGTTTGTGTACTCGTGGAATACTTCCAGTTCACGTTGGCGCAAATTACGGATTAAATGAAAACACAGGGTCTTTCATTTATTCGTGATTTTGTGGACAGGAAAATTTCAGTCAGAACATTAGACCTGTTTTTCATTGTGTTTTTGTGAAATATAATATTTGGTGTAATGCCAAACATGTTTTTGGCATATAACATAAGAGCTGTTACACAAAGGGTTAACTGCGCATAAGTCAATATAGAGATATTTATTGATCGAGAATACCTCATCAACTTGTTCTAAGTCAGACTGCAGATAATTTTTCCTCATTTTACTCTCATATATATCTGGAACCCGTTATTTTTTGATATGCATTGAAGAATATATTTTCTTGAGATTTTGACCTCTGCGTTGAATGTGTTCAATCTTGGACCTATCAGGACCTTCCCATTATCCGTCCTATGAGTTCAATGTAAACGACCTTTTGAAAACATTAAAGCGTGATATATATACCTGGCTGTATTGTTTCTGTTCTTTCGTTCCCGCCGAAAGAGGTAGGTTGTGTCTTCAGCTTAGCTTTTTAATGACGTTCACCCTTCTGCTACGAAGGTCGCAATATAAGATATCTGAAATCCTATTCAAATTTAACTACGTGATAGTTTTGTTATCTCTGCCCCAAAGATATGTGTATATCCTCATGAAACAATATTACATTGCTGTTCTGGAAGGATATGTCACTTTTGGACAAACGTTTGTGCAGAATCGAGGAAATTAATTTTGACAATAAACGTAACAGCTGATAAAGAATTTTTTCCTACATGTAAATGACAAATATCCTTTTTTATTTAACACAAATGTATTAAAATCTGTATATTGTCATTCATCAGTTTTGATACAACACTGATGACCTACAAAATTATGACGAGTTTTACTCGAAAAGAACATATTATTAATCATATCCCGAGATTAAATTCTTAAATTAATCTCAGTTCATTTGATTTATGGCACTGTCTCAACCTAAAAAGCTGAGCTGCATGCAGTAAAATATGTGCAATTGTTCATTTCTACTGCCATGAAAGTTTAACAGAAAATATTTACTAGATGCGTAATGTCGGGTGAATGTTTGGGCGTTTTGTAAATTACAGACGAAACGGACGAAATTATGCGCTTTTCCTTATCTTGATTTTAAACATTGGTTTGGCTAAACTCAATTTTTGGATGGATTGTGTGGAATGGAGTGGTGCTGTTTTGCTGTCCCTGCATGCCTGACTGCCTTCAACATTCTGATTAACCACCATTTTAAAAGGATTAGACGGCGTCAACTGATGGTTGACCCTCATTTAGAAGGTTCGCTTTACCCCACTGTTAAAAGTTAGATTTATTCTTGAAGTAACTAAATACCTAAAAAAAAATTTAAAATTAGGATTCAAAGGCATTTGGTACTGTAGAATTGAAAAAAAGAAAACTGAGTATTTTTTTTATTGTACATCTCTAATTAAGGTGTATACCTGTCGTAAATTTTTCATTTGAGTTTTAAAGTGATTTTGAATTTGAATTCTTTCTGGTAAGTTTCTATATAGATTGTATCCGATTGTATCCAGTTACATGGAGTTTCTGGATCGATGTACTTGCAAGACTTTCATTTAAACATTTTGAATTTGGATTTAGTCTTTCCTTGGATTTGATGTTTCATTAGAGATGCTGAAAATTTAAATATTTAAAACTTCAAATTCATCATAGACGTTGAAATTAGTCTTTAAATTCCATTGAATATCATTTCAAAGTTCAATTTGAATTTAAAATTTCAGCGTAATGTTTGATTTTTCAATTTAATTTTAGATCTTACATTTAAATTTTCAAACCACAATCAATTTGATCAATCAACCAATCAATGCTTATTTCTTATTTACTAAGTTTCACAATACTTCTTAATGAAAGACAGTATAACTCAAATATTGGTTTAAAAGTACTTGTATACACAATCGTATTGATGCATTAATGGTCCGTGGAGGTCGTTATACAGCTGAAATATTGCTGAATTCTCTCTCTTGTCTGGTTGAATTTTTTTAATTATAAATTTATTATTATTTTTGTTTTTTGAGTATATGTGTAAGCTATAATATTTTTAGTGCTATGAATATTTTTTATCCATGTTGAAATAATGTGACTATAATTTGTACAACGTATGTACTATTTGATTGTGTAAGTGTAATCCTACTGAATTCTGACGGGTTTGTTTTCTTCTTTTTTTTCTAATCGTAACAGTATAATTGTGTTAAAATAATTTGTTTACATGGAGCTCTGCCAGCTCTATGATAAAGTTGCACCATCTGCTGCACTTCAGTAAACTTAAAACATATATTTTCCGAAGATTTAAATTGATTTGAAATAATAAGTACAATGTACATTTCAAAATAAACACCTCGGTAGGCGACTTTGAACGATAACATGGAACTGACGCTTGATTTGCAACTGCATGTATGGAGAGAGTTATCTGTTCGTGAAGTTTACATTCTCAAGCAGTCGGGCTAATATGAATATTTATATATGAAGTTGATATTAAATTCGTTGTAAATTTCAAGATAATTCTGCAGTAATTTGTCAGAAATACATGAAACATATGTTTACAACGAATATATTTTGTTTACAAGTAATAATTGTCAATTCCAAACATTTGGGTGTACTCACACCATGCTATAAAGTCTTGGCTGTTCTTTTCCGTAGTTGCAGTTTGCCATGTATAACCTGATGGAGAAAGTTTTCCCCGAAAGTTTGTAATACAATCAGCTTTGTGCAAAGTGTTCTTTGTCGCGTTACGTTTAAACATATAATGGCCTCGCTTTATAGCGCTGATTTCTTACCATTCATTCAATGTATACATCGTTTAAGATTTTGGATGAGAAATTTCATGAAGTGGAATTTTAAGGTGGAAAAGCACATACATAATCTTCAAAAGAACATTTATATCAAGATTACAGAAAATGTCATTCATCATACAGTACCGCGGTATATGCATATATACCAAGCGTTATTTTATGGCGTGTTAGAGATTGATAGTAATTATAAAGCTTTGAAAAACCGTCAATAAACGGTGAAACTTTTTGGCTACAACCAGGCAGTGGAGTTGTTTGATAAGAAATATAGTATTCAACTTGAAAGCACAATAACCATGATTCGGATCATTGAGCTTCCACTAAATCATTAACTCTGTTATAACCAAATTTACATCTATTAATGCAAAGATTGTCTCTGGATTGCAAGTATAGATTTTGTTATGTATTGTTTCAGGAAACGGCTCACATAAAAGTCATCAATTTGAGAGATACGGCGTTTGAAAATATCCTAATCATTGGCTTGATATATTTATTAAAGTCCGTATTTCCAGGGTATATATAGCCACAAAATTTCCACATTTAAGATTATTTATGTTTGTGCTTTTCGACACAATTTAACTCGTTTAAAAATATGTGTTCGGTGTTTGCACATGCATTGTATAGGGAATAGAAGATTACAATAGTGTTGTGCCTGACCGAGAATGCCAGACAGACAACACAGCTTGTGATCAGCATTTCTATGGGCCACTCCTCCCTGAACAGATGATTCATCACCTATCGTCATCCATGGCTAGGCCCGACTTGTTCTTTATGAGTATTTGGAAGCAGTATGGTTTGGTTTGATTTGGTTTGATTGGGCACTCCATCGTATTACAATGGGCACAGGTCATACAGAGTATGCCGTGCAACCCGTTCCCCCACACCGCCCTACACATGCTCCCTCCTACCAATGACGCATAGCCATCGGTATACCCCTTGATCTCTGTCGTATAACACAGTGATGGATAGCTTCAGCCGCATCGCTCCTGTCGTTCCGCAAAATATAGTTCTGGATCGAAAAGAAAAGATAAAAGACTCGAAATATAATATAAATGATCTTTGAGATACTCAAAGATCATTCCGTTCTGAGAATATCGCAAACATTGTTTTTATACATGTAAATGTATACAATTGTTTATATGATAGAACTGAGGTTGCTCATAGATGAGACAGAGAATTGGCCGTATGACGCGCATGGAGACATTGAAGAAAGGCCCGCCTCTATAGGAATATTAAGAAGCCCCCAGAAAATGTCTCGCTCTAATTTTGTTGAATAAGTCCTTTTTTGTATATTTATAGCGCCGGCACTAATGTATTTATATAAATTGTAGATTATTAAGCATTATTTTGTATTTTTACTATACACCCATATATAATTTCAGCATAAATTGGACTTCTGCAAGTTACGATAGTGGAATCTGCAAATTAAGCCATATTTATTGATTAATTAATAAATAATGTTTGTTCAGCTCAAATATGAATAATAGCAAAAGTGAGAGAAAAGTTATTGTATATTTGAATACAAAAAATGAAACTATTTGAAACCATGAAATTTAGACATACTAAAATCCATTTTGACTACGGTTAGAATTGTTGGGAAATAGAGTTTGATTGCAAGTTTGGCATAATGACCGTCATTTCCGATGGTTTGTCCAAGATCATTTTCAAAAGTTCTAGCACGGTCTGTTTTAATGCTTGAAGTCCCGTCAAAATATATGCAGAACATATCTAAATAAACGTCTTCTCTTGTCTGCCAAACTTCGAAAGTTGTAACTTAGAGGTAAAACTAATGCTATTATATTAATAGGTCTTTGAATGGAAGCCGAAATTCTACAACGGACGACGGCTGAATAATGATTGACGGACTAGACGCTTGTGTATTAATAATATTGACGAATCTATTTCCTACAAAATACGATCAAAAGTGAGGTATACTTACGTATTTATAAAAATTTTAATATTTTGGAAACCGACTCAAAAATTTATTCCGATTCAGTCGGCGTCAAAGTAATAATTTTGTAATTGTAAATTAAGTCCACGTTCAGATTAAAATAGATTCAATTCGTCTTGGAAACTCAGCATTCTGTGTTGATGATCTTTATTTAAAATACGATAATCTATTTAGATATATGTAAATCTTTCGTCTATACATGTGAACAGATTGTATGTAGATGAGGAAATGAGAATTTTGACAAGGAGTGTTCCTGGAATTTGCTCCCAAGAAATACCCACTAACGAAATCTGCTGATAACAGAGTCGAAAAGTTGAGAAATTGATTCAAATATCAGGGATAAATAAATACATTATATATAGGCTTATGGATACACATACAAGAGAAAGTTCGTGTTACGTAACACTAAGAACCCCCACCATGCATTTACGATTTATTGCCCAGCACACAAATATTTCAAATATGTTTTGGCTCAGTAGGTAATATACTGTTTCGATGCAATAAAATATCAATGGCAAGTTTTATGCGAAGTATTTCCTTTCCTGCGCACTGTGACGGGAAGAGGATGGGGTGGAGCTATATTCTATCCAAGTAGCTGTGGGTGATGAAGGGGGAGTAGGGGGCTCCACCACATCAGCACAAGTTAATATGGCAAATGAACTCCAAACATACTAGATACGAGTTACATTCAGGCAAATATCAGGAGATTATTCGAAGTCGCTGAATTTAAAATATAATTGTTGAACTGCATGCAATTTATTATACCACATGCATGGTATACATTTAAAGACACAAATTGGTTCTGGGTATTTAGAATATCGACATGTGAAATATTCATCTCATCGCCTCATACACAGAATTATTCCATTATACAAAGGAAACGTAATAGATATTTAGAGAATATGAGGACAAGAGGAATATACATGTCTAAATAGTTGTTAATAAAACATCAGTGAAATATGGTTTATCAATAAATATAATCCAAAATTACGAGCTTTATGACAATATTATGCAACTCGCCTGCACGTCCGCGAGAATAGTCTCGTGCTTGGTACAGGTATAACATTGATACATAGTGTTGCGATAAAGATGAGGAAACAATGTGTTTCATGTGAGACACAAGAAGATATTTACAAGCGCCAATATAAAATAGTTACCTGAAAGATACTGAAAGAATATTTGTCTTCCCTATATACCATGCAGCTTTGCGAATTCTAATGAAATCGGAGACAGGCTGTCAGGATATATACAGCACTTTGGTTTCCACCAGTCTGGCCCGGAATTCACAACAAAAGATATACTTATCTAAACTTGCGAAGAAGTGGCTGACGATTCCTGTTTTCATACTAGAGTAGAAACACACAAATACTATAATATTAAGGGATGTTATATTTGTTAGTGTCATTTCTCATATCATAATTTCTCTTTTTATTTTTGCTCTTTTCCCCATTTATTTATTTCCTTTGTTAGTGTTATTTGTACTTTATACATGCACGTGATTGAATAACTAAGAAGGTAACTTAACTTAAATGGCAAAAAATAATAAAATAAAATAGTTGCCTGGCAGTTGTGGATAATTTAATCTACCGGTAATATTTTCTTGTTCCTCTTATTTTTCACATTAAAAAGTATATTTCATTCCGATGTATTATCTACTTATTTATTTATTTATTTATCCTTCGCCATCACGCCATTTATTGCGGTACTATTTCTAAAAACTCTGACGAATGTATGTGGATATGCTAAAGGTCACATACCGTACAGACATGTATCCACATGGTATTTCTCGACTCTCTATACTACAATCCCTCATCAGGACCTCATTGGCCGTCTCATTAAAGTAGCAGGAACACAACTGGGCTGGGTGGTGCTTTGTTGGTTCGTCGTGATATAGCTGAAATATTGTTGAAAGCGACGTTAACTTCTATTCACTCACTAAGTTCATTAATAGTATCTGTGTTCAAGAAAACTGATCGTAGATATATTAATGTCGGAAGCCATAAATAATTCTTTAGCTCTACTACATACAAAAGATATCATTCATGGGATTTTTCTTTGTTCATAGAGTTGTTTGAATTTCTCATTAAAAATATCTATGTGAAATTTGGCAACACAATATATCAACAGCATATAGGTATTCCAATGGGTACTATTTGTGCACCCCGGTTGGCTGACCTATATCTATTCTCTTATGAATATGACTATATGCAGGCGCTTTCAAAAACCGATCTATTCAAGCCCGTTTCTTCTCATTCACCAAACGCTATATAGACGATCTTCTCCCTGTGGATAATTGCTATATAAATGACGCAGTGAAGGATATATATCCACCTTCACTGGATTTGAAGGAAACTACAGATAGCCCTACAGGCACATCATATTTAGACCTATATCTCTATCAAAATGAAGCGAGCCTTCTCTCGTCGACAAAAGAGATGATTACGTTTTCGAAATCGTAAACTGTCTCCTTCTGGACAGTAATATTCTAGTGGGACCTGCATATGGCTTATACATATCTCGCCTAGTAGCATTTGCTAGATCCTGTGTTAAATGTGACGATTTTAATCAACGTCACAAAACATTTTTGCAGAAACTTATAAAACAATGCTATACTACCAAGCGCCCCCACTCAAAGTTTCTCAAATTTGGCGATACATATCGCATGCTGATACAAAATACGAGCTTAGCGTGCAAGATCTATGGCGTTACGTTTCGTAACTTGTGTCTAATTCCGCTTAACCCGGGGCTAGGGGCCGTATGAACCCATGCACTTCAAGATCCTCATGGTTTTCATATGAACAGTCACAATTAAAGCGTGACTGAGATACATCATTCTCTAGATGACGACTTTACAACGAATATTATGGATTAAATGAAAACTGTTGTCCGCGTATCCCTTTCAGGAAACTAGCCTATGTTTATGTATACGATTGTCTTTTTGAATTTCGTGCTAATAATGTTATATGGAATATGGAATAGGTCTTTGGATTGTGAACGCGGATATTCTTTAAAGGACGACGGCTGAATTATGAATGACGGACCAGACGCTTGTAATTATATCTGGACGCAGAGTAATATATAAACTGCTTACTAATTAACCCCAAGAATGATCAACAAATTTCTGCAATTTTATTGTTGTAGAGGTACAAGCAAATCCCGTCCCTAGCATTTAACCGATAAACCAGTTTCTATCCTCTGGGATCTGCTTCGGATATCACTTGGCATATTTATAAATGATGACAGATGAACTTGTACATGTTCCTGGCTCCAATGAATGCCTATTGGTGATATGTTTTTTCACTGTTTTAAATTGGTCTCCCTATCCCACAGACAATTACGTTTTACAACCTTCCGACCATGAATGTTTCCAGTCCCCATGGGCGTTTGATGCCCTTTTAAAAAATTTGTTCCACTCTGTCCTGGCGACATTTCATGACATTTCGATCAAAACCGTAAATAGCCGGACAAACATACAAGCAAACAGAGACAGTTACTAAAATTATTGTAAGATAGTCCATCCATGTTCTTCATATTTTATATCTGTGTAACCTCATGTCACATTATGAAATAAATGTTCAGGGTGAAATAAAGTCGATTTAGAGGGGCATTCAAGTATATAGTATGTGCTAAATGGCAAAGATTAGTATAGCTCTAGTAATGAAGGTATTGAAGTGTAGTGGAGAAAAACTATACAGGTTTATCTTGTATATATTACAATCATTTTTGGAATATTGCAGTATACAGGTTTACCTTGTATATTACAATTATTTTTGAAATATTGCAGAATCACCTTGGTTAGGGATAATCTGCTAATCATGTATTCGAGACGACACACACAAAGGTGATTGAATCTAACTCTAGCTAATACAAATGAAGATATTGTACACAAATGCAGGTTAAAGCTTGTATTGGTGGAAGTATTTCGAATAAATCATAGTATTGTGTCGAGCATGTATACTCGTACAATATATTGGTTCACATAATCGTTTTAGTATCATGTTTTCTGATAATTTTTCCAGGAAATTGTTTGGTATCCCGTTAGGTAGTGGAACTTCACCGTTGACCTAAAATAGACGTGCACTGCTTTCTGGGATGATAAACTGAAGATTTGCTACGGTTCTTACAGCAGCGTTAACTTTCAGCATCAGCACATAACTTTAGAATGACAAAGGATTTCGAATGTTCATTTCTTCGCAATAAAGAACTTGTTCGGCAGTATTCTACTCTTGTCCGTTACAGTGGGCTTGTCCGTGAAATGTATGCATGTAGCGGAACGGGCGTATTGATAGCTAACCTTCATGAAATTTTGGGTAGTAAACACAACAACCATGCAATTAAATGCTTCCCTTTATGGCGTGTGAATCCGCATGTTGCACGATCCGGACAGGAAAGCGTTGTATTATTGACTCCATTTCTTTATCTGGCCTTCTCGCCATGTGAGAAATTGCAATGCACAACTGTTCCATCAGCACTTGTTGACTAGGATCACCGATAACGTTAACTGCTTTTGTTTCTAAAATCAATTAAATTGAATGTCTGGTTATATGCACTGCATCTCGGCTCACCTTTGCCTTGAAAATGTGCAAAATAGAGGGGGTTTCTTGTATATTGTATATTGTATCTTGTAATGACGATGACTCATTCCATATTAAATATACCAAAGGCATATATAATATGTTTTATCAACTGGAGAGGTAATATTGGAAAATTGTACTCATTCCATGACATTAGTGAATACAATTCAATTCCATAGAATAGTTAGGCCATGGAACATTGGAGCAAGCCCAAATATAATGTGCTGTTAAACTGGGAAATATGATCCTTTTTGCCATTTTCCATGATCTATCGAGGTAGCTATAGCTTATTGGTCAGTAAACGAAGCAAAATTATTATATAACTGGTGACTTTGGTGTGGAAAGACGAACAACCGATTTATTGGTCTACGACACTGCATGTAACAAAAACATTCACAATATTACTGTTCTTAGTTGAGTGTGGGCTTTCAACGATAGTCGTTGACTTTTAGACACATTTTCGAATGTTCATTTCGAGGCAGCAAAGACTTTGTCCATCATGCTCCTTTCAGCAATGTATTTCAACAGTCAGCAGAATGCTATAGGCCTCGAGTAAATTTGCTTCTTTGCCATCTGATTGCTGCTCAACACACTATCATATCGTCATACACTCAGTCTTTGCAAACGCAGCTGAGGTAAATTTAATGTCGCACTACATGATCTGGTCTGTCGTGCTGGCTGATTTAAGTGTTTCATTTTCTGACAAACTTCATGGACGAACGCAGTGGAAATGAACATGACTTGGATGGGACTAAGCATTCGACAACAAAAGACAACGGCTGCTGTTGAAAGACCACGCTAGATTAACATGATAAAGAACCGTAAGAACTGCATAACAAAAAAAATATTGCGATGGAAAGGAACATTCGAAATTGGATTTGTCCAGTGCTTCTATGTATCATTGTCACCTTGGTTTGCAGTTTCCTTTGTTGCTGTTTTGTCTTCGTAAGGGATTTCCTATGAACTGGTCTGGAAGCCAAGTTGAAAAAAGATCTTATTCAAGAAATTTGTTCACCCCCCGGCAAGAATATGTTCACGAGATTCTATGGCCATTGGGGTATCAGCCAGGCTGGATGTAGAGTTCCAAGCTGGTGCAGATATTTTTTATTACTACCGAAAAGACACCCTACAGCTATTCGTATTGTTCCGCCGGAATAGGGGGTAGATGACTTTAAACAACCTGGTCGCTTTTCTTAATGATCCAAACTGTCTGAACTGCATCACATTACTGACCAATACTGGTAGAGTTATATAACATCACGATTTGTCTCTGTAATCCAATCCGGTGACGTCACGTGGATGACATATCGAAATGTCAACTGAAAAAATATTTTCTTCCCAAAAAGGGATATGCATTTGCATTGCTTTATATCTTTTAATGCTGATCCAATCTATCTAAACATAATGACTTATTGTTCAGTACAACGTAGTTTGTTTTGTAATAAGGTCTTGGTTGTATTTCAACCATATGTTATAATTGGGGATAATACTCAAATGTTCGCGAGAGTGGGGTATTTTCGCCAGGAAACAGGACAAATTCCCGTATCCTACTCCCCGACACTGGATAACTCATAATCTCCCGATTGAAAGAGAGAGTACGTGTGATTGAACAGTCACATCTTTCTTGATCATAGCCCTAACTGTCTGAAATTTATTTGGATTTGTATCTCAATTGTATGATATTATTCAGGGGCAGTATCCAAATAGTTGGAAAAGAAAAGAATCTTTTTCGGAGAAGGGGGTTCGTGTACATCAATAGTCAACATTTCCTTACTGATGATCGGATCCAATCTTTCTAAACATTATCATATACAGTGTAGCATTTTGCGTAGTGTTTATTTTCAAAGGGGTTTGTTTCTATCCGAGTTGTATGATGTAACTTGGAGGTAATATTCACGTGTCAATTGAACAAAAAACTCTGAAAAACGGGGGTATATGTAATTAAAGATTCATATCTACCTTGATTATAGTTTAATCTGTCTAATCTTCATTACATACTACTTATAACTATTGACATCGTGTCAGCATTTGATTTTTATTTCAACCAATGACATCAAATTCCGCCATTCTCATATGAAAACAATATCCCGGAAGAATTTGAGCTAAACTCCGTCACTCATTGCGAAATAGACCTTTCATTTTTGCAACAAATGTTTCAATCCAATCGAATTAAAAGACTTAGACCATTGCAAAACGCATACAGATGACAGTGAATATGAAATTTCTCACTGGCAGAATATTACCTCCAACCAGCTCAACTATTTTTCTGAAACATCTTTTACAGAAGAGCCAGTAGTAAACAACGCAAATAACAGTGGATCTTTATCGTATTTATACCTAAATACTAGGAGTCTAAGAAAACATTTTTCTTAAATTACTGGATTCATTCAGAATCTGAATCACCAATTTTCTATCCTGGGATTTTCTGAAAGCTGGCTGGATCCTGTAACTGAACGTCTATTCGATATATCTGGATATAAACCTTTCCCTTCCTCACGAACTAAAAGAAAGGGTGGCGGCCTTCTATATGTTAAGGATACAATTCAATCTTGCAAAGTTCGTGATGACCTGTCATTCTGTGATGACAATGGCGAATTTGAATCATTATTTCTCGAAATTGATTTTGAAAATACCAAATACATTACTGGTATATTTTATCGACCGCCTGGCAAGAACTTGAACATTTTCAACCAACATTTAGCTGACATCCTCAAAACATCTGATATTGAAAAGCATAAGTGCATCCTGATGAGAGATTTTAATATCGACCTCTTCAAAACTGATGTTCATACATCATCAAAGGATTTCCTTGACCTTCTGAAATCCTACTATTTCTTCCTCAAAATAACTAAACCTACCAGAGTTAAGTCTCACTCATCTACATTAATAAATAACATATTCATAAACTTTCACGAAGATAACTTACCATCTGGGATATTTTTAGCCGACATCACCGATCACTTTCCCATTTTTAACATACTAAAATCTTCTCCCATCTGTACACCTTCCACGTAAACTATATCCTACCGCCGAGTCACTCCTGAACTTATAGATACTTTTAGACAGGTAATAAATGACACCGCTTGGGATAATGTTATCCAAGAAAGCAATGTTGTTAACGCTCTGGATAATTTCCTCAAAAGTTTGACTCCATATATAAGGAGTGTTTTCCGTATGCTAATTTTGAAGCCTCTTCTAAGCGGATTATCAAACCTTGCATCAC
>JAVTVY010054149.1:0-31543 GCA_036873755.1 Hanleya hanleyi
TAAAGTCCGTGTTCCGTATTTTTTTTTTTTGCGGAAATTTTACATGCACCCACCCATGTCTGGATGCCCCTTCACATAGGCTTCACATTGATACCTCATACAACTCCATTGGAGCATTAGTGGCTCCCCTAGCTGCAAAACGTATAGCGGGACCCATACAGGGTCCAGTTTTCGACACTAGGTGGCCGCATCCCGACGAAATGGCCAGTTTTCGACACCGGATGTGCCGCCATCTTGAACATACGTGCCGCCATCTTGGATATGTCCCATAATGCACCGGTCAAAATACTCGCTTCTGATTGGCTGAGAGCTCTGTGACGGATTTGAAATACTCGCTTCTGATTGGACGAGAGCTCCGCATTGCGTCTGCGCATGCGCAGAATGATATTCCTACCGCACACCCAACCCATCAGATGCCCCTTCACGAATTCTTCACTTTGATACCTCACTCGACCCCAATGGTCAACTAGGGGCTCCCCTAGCTCCAAAACGTCTATTTCCATACCCTTTGGCCACTGCGCATGCGCAGAATGCCGATATTTCAACCCCGTGCCCAGCCCATCAGACGCCCCTTCACGAATGCTTCACTTTGATACCTCACTCGACCCCATTGGTCCATTAGGGGCTCCCCTAGCTCCAAAACGTATATTTCCATACCCTTTGGCCACCGCGCATGCGCAGAATGCCGGTTTTTCAACCCCACACACAGCTCATCAGATGCCCCTTCATGAATGCTTCACTTTGATACCTCACTCGACCCCATTGGTCCACTAGGGGCTCCCCTAGCTCCAAAACGTCTATTTCCATACCCTTTGACCACCGCGCATGCGCAGAATGCCGATATTTCAACCCCGCACCCAGCCCATCAGATGCCCCTTCACGAATGCTTCACTTTGATACCTCATATGACCCCATTGGACCATTAGTGGCTCCCCTAGCTCCAAAACGTCTATTTTCATACCCTTTGGCCACCGCGCATGCGCAGAATGCCAATATTTCAACCCCACACCCAGCCCATCAGATGCCCCTTCACGAATGCTTCACATTGATACCTCATATGACCCCATTGGACCATTAGGGGCTCCCCTAGCTCCAAAACGTATATTTCCATACCCTTTGGCCACCGCGCATGCGCAGAATGGTGACAACGCCCGAGCCGCTAGTCCAGTCAGATGCCCCTTCACGAATGCTTCACATTGATACCTCATATGACCCCATTGGATCATTAGTGGCTCCCCTAGCTCCAAAACGTCTATTTTCATACCCTTTGGCCACCGCGCATGCGCAGAATGCCGATATTTCAACCCCGCACCCAGCCCATCAGATGCCCCTTCACGAATGCTTCACATTGATACCTCACTCGACCCCATTGGACCATTAGTGGCTCCCCTAGCTCCAAAACGTCTATTTTCATACCCTTGGGCCACCGCGCATGCGCAGAATGCCAATATGTGAATCCCACACCTAGCCCATCAGATGCCCCTTCACGAATGCTTCACTTTGATACCTCACTCGACCCAATCGGACCATTTTATCTAGGGACTACTTTTTCTCCGCGGAAGCTTTTTCCCGCGACCGTATCACCGCCAGGACCGCATCACCGCGGATGAATACATGCCCAGGGGCCCTTTGCCGGAACTATAGTGACCCAGAGTTACCTCCCCTTAGATTGGAACTCTTCTGTGTTGGAGGTGAGAAAGGTCATTGATGATTTGAAATACTCGCTTCTGATTGGACGAGAGCAGTCACGTGACGTCATCTCATTTGCATAAATGCGCGGGAATTTCACCTTTATATACTACTAACGTTCCCTAGGCCCTGCCCCTTTTTCTACAGAGTTCCCTAGGCCCCGCCTCCTTCTTCTACAGACTGCTTACCTGTGCGACTGTGTTGCTCTATATGATAGTGTTCGACGCAGCTGATTTGTAGTGTTGTTGTTGTTGTTGTTGTTGTTGTTGTTGTTGTTGTTGTTGTTGTTGTTGTTTTATATGGAACTCTCTCCCGGTAATTTTTCATAGAATTCCTGGCAAATCGTGCTACACGAGTTCGTGCGAACATTACGAGAAAACGACTGAAGATAATTTCACGATTCTAAATATCGGGACGATGGGAATGTGTTTAGTTTATTTTATTTAATGGATGCGATCTCGCGGAAAAAAACCCTGTTGTCGGTATATCGTGCAATATTCCCGGCAAATCAACACCCATCTTTACCGGTAAAATTTTTACTCGGACTTGGGGGCAAATTTAGATCAAAGTAAATATTTCTGAAATGAATTTCTCTCCATAGTGAAGAATAATTTAAAGAATCTAAATCGGATACTCTCTAAAAACACTTGAGTGAACTGTTCCACTCAAGTTTGAGTGAAATGTACCTGTTCACTCAAACTTGAGTTACTTTTCACTTAACTTGAGTTACTTCTCACTCAACTTGAGTTAAAACTACTCAAGTTCACTCAACTTGAGTGGGATCAATTTCCATTCTTATGCTTGGGTGAATGTCACTCAAGTTGAGTGCATTTAACTCAAGTTGAGTGCATTTAACTCAAGTTGAGTGGAAAGTAACTCAAGTTGAGCGAAACTCTCACTCACGTATTGAGTGGGATCAATTTCCACTCTTACTTGAGTGAAATTTCACTCAACTTTTTTAGAGAGTAGATAACTAAACTATTCTTTACCATTTCCAGTGAATTTCCGGGAAATAGTCCGAACTTTATCCGGTATAGAAAAAATATCGTCAGTGCAAAAAAGACATACCACATAAATGTATACAAGGCAAAGAAATGTTGATAATACAGAAGGAGAAAAATGAAATCTCGTCAGACCGGATTGATGCATTGATGACAGGGCCTACAGCTCAATCTTGCCGCACTGCTTTCGACTATAATCCCCAATCGTCTTGTAATGGTTATTTCCGATTGTTTATTATTTGGCGATTAAAGAAACATCAAGTCACGATATCACTCTATTTTCGTGAGCAGTTTCTCGATTTAACAACGATTGTCGAAAGAGAAAAAGAAATCATTCGCGCAAGGGAACACGCATCACTCGTTTAGTTTGAAGAAAAATAAATCATTTCTCGCACCTTGGAATATCTCGACTTAAAGAAAATCTGACTCAATAAACGACTGGTTCTCAAACTCTACCAACAGTATCGCTAGAATTATCTCGCTGATATCTTTATTTAACACAGCAGGTTGTCTTCGCGCCCCAGAACACTGACAATATTCATTGGGTATTCAGCAATACCAAATATGATCATGAGCACTCGAAAGTTCTGACCAAATTTACCGTACAGTTACCATACCCCCATTCTCGGCAGAACCGATAAAATATTTTTTCTGTAGAGATGGCGATCTGGTTCCACCATCTGGTTCATCTTCGTTAATAGATAGCTGGACACTTCATCTGTAGTTGAGCCATGTGTTATCAAACAATGTCACTTCTCTCGCTAATCTTCGGTGAGGTGAGGTCCTAATTACCAAAGGTCATGAACGTAAATTTTCCCGCAATTTGTGTATCGTGTGTGTGTGTTATTCTTTGTTTTCCACATACAAGCTCATATATGTAACTGAACACAACTGTTTATGGTGCAATTGGATACAAGCATCTATTCCGTCATTCAATATTCAGCCGTCGTCCATTAAAGAATGTTCGCGTCCATAATCCAAAGACCTACTATAGCATTGGATCCAGAATCGTAAAATACTAAAGCCAGACAAGTATATATACAACAAGGTTTCCCAAAAGAGAGAAGCGGTCAACAGTTTTCAATGATGCCAGCAAGACATCATGTAGTTCCAAAAATATCAAATCCGTATCGCTGATCGGTATTCTTAATCCATATGGTTTTCGTTGAGGATATCCTTTGATGTAGAAAAGATGAACAAAATTTCGCTAAATACAGATAACTTGCGATTAATTGCGGCTAGAACATAAATCGGCGTAACTGAGCAATATCTCATATGTGACATTAAACAACCAACGCCAATAATTAAACGCATCACAACAAGGGTGATGGAAAAAGATGCCGACGTACTGACAAGCAATCATGTGACCCCAGAGGCAAATGCATGGATTTCAAAATTTAAAAAAGCACGAAAATTATGTAACCGAGATGCAACCCCAAGCGACATCTCATGGCATATTATCTGCAAACCAAATTTGACGAGAATCTTAAGACGTCCTCAACCTATTTCTCGGAAACCACAATTAGATTTTTCCACCAGGTGTCACCACCCGTAGATGCAAGCGGGCGAAATGTAATCTCAAGAGACATCTCATGGCATGGTATCGGCATACGAACTTTGAGAAGAATGTGAGGAGGGTCCTCAAGTTATTGCCCGGAAACCAAATGTAAATGTTGCCACCATGTGACGCCACCTGTAGGCGCAAGTGTGCGAAACACAATCTCAAGCGACGTCTTATGTCATGGTATATTCTTACCAAATTTACGAAGAATCCGATGAGCGATGAGTTACTACCCGGAAACAAATTTGAGATTTTGCCACCAGGTGGCGCCACCTGTGAGTGCAAGTGAGGGAAAGGCTATCTCAAGCAACATCTCCTGGCATGGTATATGCATACCAAATTGAGGAGAGTCCCAAGAGCTTTTCTCAAGTTATTACCCAGAAAGGCAAGGTATTTCGGAGGAATCCGACAGAGCGTTTCAAAGTTATCGCTTGCATCGCGGAAGAACGGAATGAACGCTACTGGCGCCACCTACAGGCAGGCCTTGCTGAAACGCAGTACCAATCAACATCTTGTTGCACGAAATGCATATGCCGAATTTCAGAATAACCAGACGATGCTTTCCAAAGTTATTGCTTGAGAGAATTCGCATGAATATCCACAGAAGGATGGAACGAACGCTAGAGGCGCCACCTTCAGGCATGTCTTGCTGAAACGCAATACCAACCGACGTCTTGTCTCAAGAAATTCATGTGCTAAATTTCGGAGGAATCCGACAAAGCGTTTGGGAGTTATCGCTTGCGAAGAATTTAAACGGACATCAACGGACATGCACAGAATATTGGAAGAAGACCCAGTGGCGCCACCTTCTGGTGGATCTTGCTGAAACACAATACAAACCGATGTCTTGTCGCAAGGAATGCATATGCCATATTTCGAAGGAATCCGAAACAGAGTTTGGAAGTTTTCGCTTGCGAAGAATTTGAACGGACATTCACGGAAATGCACTGAAGATTGGAATAAGACCCAGTGGAGCCACCTTCGGGTGGATATTGCTGAAACGCAATACCAACCGAAGTCTCCTCACAAGAAATGCATATGCCAAATTTCGGAGAAATCCGACAAAGCGTTCAAAATTTCGCGCTTGCGAAGAATTTAGACAGACATCCAGAGACACGAATGGCATGACGGCACGCCCCCTAGCACCGGCTTGAGCTGAATTAGATTCAAATATTTAAGAGCGATGATATAATAGACATATCAAGTCGACTATTTGCCCGTTAGATAGAAGAGGCACTAATACTAGAATGTAAGTTCTTAAAGACGTAATCAGCCTCAAAATGGATGGATTTTGTAAACTCTCCCCTGTGCGTTTTTTCAGCAGGGAAGATTACCAAAGCATCATATGTATTATATTTGATGATAGTGGGATCGTCATATACAACGAATGCAAGAATATCTTGTCAGAGAAATTTGTAACTCTGCCCGCTTCGACGGATTTCTGCCTCGCCATTGAGTGTGTGTTGTACGCCGAGAGGAAAATGACGTCACTGCGTGACGTATGAATGACGTAGCGACGCTCACGAATTTGAATGCTGCACAGCTGCAGCCATGTGATAACGTCATGGCTCGTGCCTACGGTTCGGTAATATCGCAGCATACGTGTATATGCTTGTTGGCACAGCCTTGGAAAAATAAACGGCATGCCATGCCGTTTATTTTTAAAAATCAATTTCTTCTATTTTCTCGTGAATGATAGGAACAAGTTTAGTTTTTTGTAGTCAAATGTGTTGCATTTTGTACCTGTTGTAACATATGCCACTTTCGCTGAGTTTGAGAGACATTGATTTCAGCCTAGATTTGAGGCTGATTACATCTTTAAACAGAATGTATATATATGAGAACCGACCCCGATCAAGCGCTTCATTTTCTACCACGTTTAACAGTCACAACACTATAAGATTCCCAGGTCGTACGATCAGTGTCTGACCAGTTATCGTCAGTATTAAACTGTTATCTTTCCTCCTTATGCAGTTCAAAAATTACAGATATATAATTAAAAACAGTATTTAGGTCCAAATGATTCAGTCGTAGTAAACATAGCAACATGGTCACTCAAATGTAATTACTTGACTGAACACCTTTCTGAAATTTATAATTTCATCAAGTGCGTTTATTTATCTAAATTTCATTGAATTTCATTGATGATCCTGGGAACATAATCCTTCAGGGCCGTAATATTAGGCAAATACCACGCTTGGGAAGATGCATGGGAATATGCAAATTTCCTTATGTTTTATCAAAGTTATTTCTAACATGTTCATTTATTCAGCTTACCATCCGCCCACAGATACTGTCCTTATTTCTTTTTGTCATTGACGCCGAACCATACGTTAGAAAAGAGATATGTCTGGCTGTCAAAGTACTCCAAAAACATCTGATTGATATCTTCCGAAGGGATCTTAGCTAGCAATCCTCCAATCTGCTCGCAAGAGCTCTCGGCGTTTTGGCAAGTGTCCATTATGTCCTGCGACACAACGTAGCACACGTTATCATAGAAAATGAGGTTTCCCGGGCCATTCCCCCTGTCTTCAACCGAAACTGGACAAGACCACTTGAAAAGGGCTGCAGAAGAAGAAAAACAGTGTTTTCATTACTGGATATGTAACGTATAGTTATTGTGCAGTCAGATAAACTAGGATTGTGTCTGAATATTGTGATTATTATCTTGTTGGAATTTCTGTAATATAATGGCACACTACATGTCAAAGCAGGACATAGTTGCTCAAAGCTCAATTATGTATTAACCTCTCTTTTTTGGAATTATTCATGTTGTCTCTGACTATGGAATGGCCATACAATCATTTAGTTAGCAATTTCTCCAAGGGTACGACGCTTTAGTCTATTTTCTTACAGAATGATGAGAATTTTGTTGACACTGCATTTTTGATAGACTGGACCCAGCCCGTGTTTCATAATGTATAATTTTAAAGTGGAAATAAAAGGAAGTAACTCTGCCTATTAAGAAATGCTTGAAATAGGGGTTGGACGGAACGTCACAAGGGAGCTAACTTTGCAAGAAAAAATGCACAATATATACTGTGCATTTTTTGTCGCCAATGAAAACTCCGTATTCTGACCCCGCCCCCAACCCAAAAGATTTGAATGGTCCGCTCCATTCACCAAGCCTCGATCCGTTTTCCGCTTTTTACAAACAGCTCCAAATCTAATGCAGCCGTTTAGACGAAAGGTATATGCAATCGAAGCCAGGAGATTGGGTCCGCTCATGTATGCACGATGGAAGCAATACGTTCATGTGACGTCGATAATGAGGATGACGTTACTACCATGACCTCAACAATGGGAATGACGTTACTGCCGAGACGTCACAGTATGGCGTTAGAATGAAATTGATACAAATATTGCGACCGAAAGTAAAAACATGTCAATCACTCCAGACTAACCACGCCTCCAGATGGAATCTTTACTCGACGAAACCCAGCAAAACGTCCAGTCTCTATCTCAAAAATGATTTTTTCATTTTTTTTCATTTTTTCTTCGTTTTATTTATTTACTTATCAAACGTATATATTGATAAAAGATCATTTTATTATTATTAAATAGTACATATGAAATAGACACTCATTCTGTCTACGGTTTTAAGTCACTGCGGATTTTCATTTGAAAATAACTCAGACACCAGGTCCGACTTTCAATACACAGTCGTCAGATTCAAGGTATATCTATACCCCGATCAAATAAGCGTAACTTCAAAGAAACCGGAGATTACTTCTGCTTGGAATCGAAACCACACCAGCTGTCTAGCCTTATGTGACATAGCTCTAAACACCGTAACAACATGCAATCCGTCAAGACGTGAATCAACCGTTAGACTGATTAAATCGTAACATGAGTAAATATACTATGTCATGGTATTTCACACCTGTATTCGTACCTATTGTAAGATCCAGCACTTGTAACGTTCAGCACAACCCTGTCATTTTTGTGCCCCGTCGATAACGCAGAATAATAATGTTTTGAGAATTAAATGTTCTTTGACAATGAGTAGGAGTAATCAATATGGCGACCTGACTGGTTCTTCATTCATGTACAAACTCCACATAGCCCCTAACATCTCTGGGTTTGTATTCGCGAAGTATTGTTTAACCTGGGTTCACCTGCCATGTCGCGGCCTTTACAAGAATACTGTAAACTTAGATTTGTCGTGCATGCTTTGATGTCGAACTAAGAGGAAGTGACATTGGGGGAGCCACCAGTAACGACGGAATTCCCTTCTCGTTTGATCATCGTGTCCCGCCGACGTAACGGCGCTGTCATAGAACGACTACGAACATGGACGTACGCTGCACGGCATAAACAGAATGAGGAGAGAAAGCAGTGACGTGCAGTCATCAACAGTGAAAATATTAATCAATTCCCATAGATATCCCAAACCACTGCTCCACTCTATGATTTCAAATTTCACACTGTGCATATTAGTGGTCAATGATGCAGCATCAATAGGAGTTGACTTCGGGCCTGCAATTTTGATCCATAACAGTCCGAAATATGGTGATACTTATCATCCAAAAAAGGTGTTGAGTTAGAGCCATCACCCTTATCCACCATCACCTTAAAAGGGTAATGGTTGTCACCTTAAAAGGGTAATGGTTGTCACCTTAAAAGGGTAATGGTTGTCACCTTAAAAGGGTAATGGTTGTCACCTTAAAAGGGTAATGGCTATCACCTTAAAAGGGTAATGGTTGTCACCTTAAAAGGGTAATGGTTGTCACCTTAAAAGGGTAATGGTTGTCACCTTAAAAGGGTAATGGCTATCACCTTAAAATGATGGCGGTTATCACCCTAAAACGGTGATCAGCAATGAGTGCAAATGTTCAGGTCAACGCCCTAAAAGTGTAATCGCTATCATCCTAAAAGGGTGACGACCTGGGCTATCGCCTTAGAAGTGTGACGACTTTGGCCATCACCCTTTCTCATCACCTTTAAAGGGTGATGAACAGGCATCATCACCATAAGAAGGTAATGGGCCATCGCCCTTCTTTCTGGCTGTGCACATGCCAATCAGAACCCAAGATCGCCCAGCGCCATTTTCAGATGCGATAGACGTTATTATAACCAATCTGGCACATGGCGGCTTCTCGACTCTTTCTGTTCGGTCGGTCGACAAAGGCACGTCTGTTCTGATGGAACTCAAATTCATGTCTTTCATGACACCAACTGCTGGTCACATAGCATCTCCTCTCCTACAGAGGGCGGTTCCAATGAAATTGAGATACAGAATTCTACATTCTCTACCACTAGACAATGTTAATACGGGTAACCAGGAACACATCTTGAAGTGACCTCCGTCCGAATTCAAGATTGTCAAGGAAAGGTTTTTCTATATCACTCATATTACTCCTAAACATCGAAGATGATCAGGACGAGTGCTCGAATATGCAGATTACTTATAACAAATTTTGTTGTACTTACCAAAACACTGTCGTAATTCGGCCAAGACAAATAAGCCTATAATCCAATTTAAATTCATGTTTGTCTCTCTTCCTCTCCTACCTTCTGTGCAGGCCAGTACCGGATATGCAAACGGAGTTCGACAACTGACCAGTACATAAACTAAACAAAGATCACCCAATGAGTTATTTATTAATATTGATCAAAATTGTTTGTTGTTTCAGTCAGCATGCCCGTTCTTATTCATCCGCTCGTGCTACGTGGCTTCCTCCCACGGAGTAGCATTATTTACCGGCGACCAAACGTAATCAAACAATGCAAACTGCTCGATGTTGTCTTTACCTATGTCTTTAAGACTATACCAAAAATCGTCTTCACCGAAAGTTTCTCAGACTGGTGATACGGGCTTCAAAGAAGAAATCTTTTAAGCAACATAGGACCAGACACCCTCCGTAGAACTAAACACGTACACAGCTTCAATCGACAGCAGTGCCAATATGTACATTTGACCTTGCAATTCAATTTGAAACAGTCAAAGGAATTTTTTTATTTATTTTATTAGATTCACCAAGTATACAGTACATGAATATTGAAGAGCCTAATTGTGGAATATAATAATATCCTATAAATTACTTAGTATAACAACTACTAAGTCATCGGCGGGAACAAAACCCCATGGGGCCTGTTCTATCCCTATATAAATATATAGCAAGATTTTATTAAGCTACTTGTGGCAGGTGATATGTGATAAATGAGTGACTGACCAAATGCACACTGTGGCAGAATTTTTAAATATGGCGGCTGCGTTCAATTAATTATGTTTTCAGCTTTGATTTAAAGAGCGATGATGAATTCAAATGTTTTATCGTCGACGGCAGATTGTTCCATTCCCTAGGTCCTGATGTTTTTAAAGTGTTTTGATAAGTTTGAACGATAAAATGGCCGGTACAGATTTTCATCGTGGTTTCCAGTATTATGTTGATGCATGTCTGATTGTCTAATGTAATATGTTTGAAAGTGAAAAGGCAGTTGGTTAATATGGTAGATGAAATTGTGTGCAAGATTTAGTGAAAGAAAAAGATTCATATTATACAGTGTCAGAATCTTTAAAGCAACGAACAGACGTTGTATATTGTCTAGTTTTTTCGATAAAGTTATCATCCTTCTAACTCTTTTCAAATTAAACCATTATTATCGTCTACGGTGTGAATTACAAATATACACTTAATTCCATATATCCAGTTGTGAACCATTATACATTGTACTAATCTAAAATGGTTCTCACGTGTTTTTTCCCTACAAAGCTGACCAATCGATCAATATCTTTTTTGTTTTCACCATCTACTGCATATAATGAAAAGCATGCATGTTTACCACTCCAGAGTGACAGTTCGATAGACGTATTTATATTTCCAGATCTTCTGCATATAGTGAAAAGCATACATGTTTACCAGGTTCGCTTAACAGTTCACCATTCAACGGCTGAAGCCAATTTTCGGGAATAATTAACTGTAGGTTGTGGGTTGACAACAATTAATAATTAAGGTAGTATTTTGACCTACAATCTATTTTCAACAAAAGTAGAGCAAACTTCCGGGAAAACGCGATGCTACTTTACAAAACCCCCGATTTTGGACAATCATTTTGGAATACTCTATATCGGGAATCACCAACCGTCTAATTTGCTTGGTTTGTACTTTCCCTCACTCCCCACTGTTCCATACATTCGTCATTCTTTTGATCTATTATAGCTTTGACATATAAGACACATTGGGTAGTCTCCCATTGACATATAAGACACATTGGGTAGTCTCCCATTGATATATAAGACACATTGGGTAGTCTCCCATTGACATATAAGACACATTGGGTAGTCTCCCATTGATATATAAGACATATTGGGTAGTCTCCCATTGACATATAAGACACATTGGGTAGTCTCCCATTGAGATATAAGACACATTGAGTAGTCTCCCATTGACATATAAGACACATTGGGTAGTCTCCCATTGATATATAAGACACATTGGGTAGTCTCCCATTGGCATATAAGACACATTGGGTAGTCTCCCATTGACATATAAGACACATTGAGTAGTCTCCCATTGACATATAAGACACATTGGGTAGTCTCCCATTCACATATAAGACACATTGGATAGTTTCCCATTTCGGCATATGAGTTGGATCTGACTTTCAATATCAAGTCGTCGTTCATTCGAGAATTCCCGAGTCCATAACCGAACGATCTGTTTCTCATGATAGTTATCATGAATTCCACATGTGCGTTCATGAAAATAAAAGAAACACACGATGGTTTCCTGTAAGAGAGAGCTGTCAACAGTTGTCAATGATGAGAGTAAGGAATTATGATGTTCATTACATAGAATTCTTATCATTTTTCGACATTTGCTTCGTCTTTTTGGCTTCGAAATTTGACACTTTGAATTACACTTAGATCCTCGGCAAAAACGTCAGATAGACCTATTTCGTTTCTACTTCGACATCCGGCACAATGAGACCCTTTCCTTTCTGTAACGGGGACCGACGACATCCTCTAAAGTGTACAATTGGCTACTAAATGACGGACTTTGACGCTTGTGCCCTCCTTTAGGGACATACATTTCAAAATGAACCGGCGATAAAGTAGCCTTTTTCAACTATATTAATGTATAAACTAGCCCATCAGTTGCCCATCCTGGTGTGAGCATTTCAATCGTATTCGACCGATCTCACAATTACGTTCTCATTTTCCACCAAACATCTCGTCCTTTTTAGGTCATGAGACAAGACCTGAATTAAGGGGTTTCTTAACCTTTCTTTTACTGGAAGTACATCCAACAAAACCGACATTTGTTTTCAAATGAGCATAGTATATATAATACTGAGCTAAGTGTATCCCTTAAACTCTAAACATGATAAAATTCAAGCTATCTCACGGAAAAAGTGAAATTTACATGTGATTTTCATCCTGCCTCATCTTCACAACGTCAATGTTTCTATTTTGCTATATCTAGGATAGATATACCCTTGGTTTTAGCGAGGAGGTTCCTGCTTACGCTTTGGATTTGACGTTCTTTCCTATCTATTTATATGCGATGTTGAAACTCATCCCTATTGCCAGAAATCGGCATGCTGAATGACCCAAATGTTGTGGTTAATTTCAAACAGTAATACATGGAGTAAAAATATAAGCAAATAAATTGAATGCGTGTTCACCATATTAATTGTTTCTACACTGAGAAAATAATTGTGTTGAAAATAACACAAACTGTGTTAAAATCAACACTAATTTGTGTTGAAATCAACACGATTGTGTGTAGATATGTTGATTTAACACAAAGTGGTGTTGATTCCCAACACGAAATATTTGTGTTGAAGCCATTTTAGGATAAAATTGTGTTAAAAACAACACAACTTTTTTCGCAGTGTAAGATAGCCCACATTTGAGATGTTTAGCGCACATTTGACTGAACCCTAACATCCCATGTATATCCATATTATCTCTTAGATTTTCTCATTCACACGAAATGATTTATATAAAAGAAACTACATGGTCAAAATATCAGATATTTTGGATATGTTCTTTGTCTTAAGGATGTCCGCTGGTGGTTTTTTACTTTGGCAGCCATTTTGCCTGTTTTTCTATTGGGTTATCTCCCTTCCCTAGGTTAAGAGATGGGGATTTCCTTTACAAGCCTTATAGCCGAGAATTTTGCACAGCAACATCCATCCAATTTGCTAAATTTTGATAGACATTGTGATTATCTGCAAACAGTTAGAATATAAGAAAAAGTTAAATACTATTTATATGAATTTTTCATGAATATGCTTCAAAACTAGGGCTATTCCCTATGCTTTCTAGGTTATCAAATTGACCATAGGGCAGTCCACTTAATGTTGTCTACAGCTAAAAAATGCACACCAACCTATATTTTTTTCTTTGTTTTTCCTCATATTACACAATTATGAATGCAACAACACACATTATTCAAAAAGTTAATTACTTTGATTTACCACCAGCGGACATCCTTAAGTACTTCAACATAAGACTAGTATTCAAGGGGCAAACAACAATTTTGTCGCATGTGACACAAAACATCTTAAGTCACTAAGTGAAGTTTCGTTGAAAATCTGGAAACAAGTTCATTCTTATTCCAAAAGTACTCCATGGGTATTTTCATTTTTAATGCGAAAGGGCACACGTTTCCATTGAACGTTAATTAGGAAGTTGACGAAACACAAGATGTTCATTCTTTTACCCTCGAAAAGGGGGAATGTATGATAAATGTAATATTATCCAGTCATTTATCATTGCACATCGGGTGTCCGAATCCCAATTTTCCACGTGTTCATGGAATCCGAAATTTGCACCATAAGCATTTGCGCGGGTTTCCTCTTGTCACCGCTAAAGAGAATAAAAAGGGGACTGTCTGTGCAAAGACACGGATCTCAGCTGTGATTTGTATAAATTCACTTTGCCCTGTCTATTCACCCAAGAAGATATTTTGAACTGGTGAAAGCTGGTATAATTTTACACATATGTACCATATTTATCCACTATTCAACGAAAATGCTAATATGCTTAGAGTAATGTATAAATTGGCAAATATTACATGAAAATATGCCAACTATCACCATTGCAAAGTATGAAGATAAAGTCACCCTGGTGGAAGACCGTGGAGCTATTTGCTGGGCGCCCGCTGAGACCGTGTCGAATACGGTCACACTACCTCGTGACGGCTGGACCAAATTTAAACGGGTGTTGAGCGGCGAGCTCGACGGAAACCTCATCCACATAGACAATGCCATCTACGTATACCGTACCTCCCTCTTCCTACGCCTGGGCCGCTACCAAGACCCTACGCGAGGCTTCACCCTAGACCCCGATCTGTGGTCAGCCTTGGAGAAAGTGGTGCCTATTGTGGACCAGCTGTTTACACCGGACGAGCGATCATCACACCAGTTGGGGTGGGCTCGTGCTATTGAGGACGCGCTGGCTGAACCCCATGAACAACTACATGAACCCGACGACGATGCCATTGATTACCCCGCTAGACCCAGTCAGCCCAATGACATGACCACCTGATCCTTTGATCTCACGGGGTTCTCCCTATAAATACGAGAGACAGTGAAATCTGGTACCATTCACGTACTGACCATGACGGAGCATATAGTACTGGCGTATTTCAGCTTGACCCCGAGGTTTTCCTGCACGTGTATGCGGATAAGGTCGATATCATGGAGGAGGTGGTGGGAGACACGGACCCTACACAACCGTGCCCGGCTCACATTCGTCTGTCCTGAGAGGGCTGGACCAAATTCAAACGGGTGTTGTCTGGTGAACTGGACGGCGATCTCATCCACTTGTGTCACGATGTGTACATCCGACGCGGCCCTTTCTTTGCTCAATTGGCTCGGCTAGATGGAGGTACAGTGCATTTTACCCTTCACCCTAATCTATGGTCTGCATTGGAAGATGCCGTGGTGGATGTGGATGAAGTGCTTATCAAGCGGTCATCAGACGAGTTGGACTGGTCATTTACTATGGCCACTGTGGAAGTCCACGAAGAAAATCAGAAAGAAACTCCGGCCCAAGATATACCCGTTATAAATAAACGATAGAGCCAGGGTGCATCATCATTGCGTCACCATGAAGCGCTGGGAGAAGGTGTTGGATAACTTATACTACAGTCCCGACAGTCCGGCGGCCTATAGTGCATTGTCGGCTCTCTATCGAGCGGCCAAACCCCAGGGGGCACAACGTGCCCAAGTCCGAGATTGGTTAAGAAGACAAGACACCTATACCTTACATCGATCTGTCCGTCGCCATTTTCTACGGAACCGGGTCATCGTGGGAGGAATAGATGCCCAGTGGCAAGCGGATTTGGTCGATATGAGCGTCTTTGCCAAACACAACGATGAGAATCGGTATATCTTGACGTGCATCGATATCCTATCCAAGTATGCGTGGGTGGTACCCATCCGTACGAAAACGGGGGCAAATCTCATAGCGGCGTTCAAAGACATCTTCAAGACCGGGCGCAAACCTTTGTATTTGCAAACCGACGAAGGCACGGAATTCCTCAACAGACCGTTCCAAGCCTTTCTCAAGAAACAGAAGGTGTTTTTCTCCCATACGTACAACGAGACCAAGGCTTCCGTGGTGGAGAGGTTCAACAGGACATTCAAAGGCCGCATGTATAAATATTTCACCTATAAGAATACAAGGCGGTACATCGATGTTCTCCCGAAACTGGTGAGGGGTTGCAATCGAGCCTATCATCGAAGTATAGAGAGAGCCCCCATTACCGTGACCCAACGCAATGAAGCCCAAGTCCGGCGTGTCTTGTACCCCAGGCCATCGCAGCGAACGACGAAGGCGGTGTACAAGGTCGGGGACCTGTACGGATCAGTAAAGTCAAGGGCAAGTTCGAGAAATGTTACTTGCCCAACTGGAGCGATGAGCACTTCCTGATTAAACGGCGCCTACCCCGACAGCGGCGAGTCTATGAACTGGAAGATCTCCAAGGGGAAACGTTGTTGGGGACGTTTTACGATACGGAATTACAGCCTGTTGTAAAAACACAGCAAGACTACTACACGGTGGAGCAGATTTTGAAAACGGAACGTCGACGTGGCAAACTGTTTCATTTCGTGAAATGGCAAGGTTGGCCCAGTTCCTTCAATTCCTGGGTCGCGGCCAACCACATGAAACGACTATAAAACCAGACACCACTGCCGTCCTCCTTCATTCCACGTCCGACCACAGTGCTATGGACCAACAGCAGCTGCCTCTGAAGACAGCGTCTCGCAAAACGCGCAAAGCGCAAGTGGTCTTTGGGGTGCTATTGCTAACCCTGCTGAGTGTGTTGTACGGAGGTGCGTTTTACGACGTAGCCTATGTCAGCACGTTACTTAACCAACTGAGAACACCAGGCACCAGCGAAACCGGTCTACAGAGAGCACCAGTCGTATCGAGCCCAGTCACCACCACCACCACCACACCCCGCGTACAAGCCACGTCGAGCTCTACACCTACACCAAGTACGCCCACTACGTCTGAACACCCACCGAATTTCATCCCTCACAGTGAACCGACCACCCACGTTGTACCCATCACCACCATCATCATCCCTGACAGTGAACAGACAACGACGACCGACGTTGTACCCGCCACCACTCCAGTTCACTCGTACGAAATTTACAAGAGCGGGTTACCACGACAACGGATACACCTCGAACCATGGACCCTGGGTGGCAGCATCCCTTCACTTGCGTCATCGCAGGACCGACGGGTTCCGGCAAGACGCACTTCGTCAGGAAGCTCCTTCAACACGCCGACAGCATGATCACCCCACCCATTGCCAGAGTCGTGTGGTGTTACGGAGAATGGCAGGAAGCGTATGCAGCAATGCCCCACATCACGTTCGTGGAAGGCCTACCCAACCTGGCCGATTTGGAACCGACACCTTGGTGGTTCTGGATGATCTCATGGCGGAGACGGATGCACGGGTCACCCAACTCTTTACCAAAGGCAGCCATCATCGACGGCTCAGCATCATCTACATTGTGCAGAATCTGTTCAGTAAAAACAAAGAACATCGGAATATCAGCTTAAATGCCCACTAACTGGTGGTCTTCAAAAACCCGAGAGATACCACTCAACTGCTGCACCTGGCGAGACAGATGTATCCCGGCCGCACACTGTTTGCGTTGGAAGCCTTCAAAGATGCCACAACCCCTCAGCACGGGTATATGCTCTTCGACCTCAAGCAAGCCACCCCCGACCACCTTCGACTACGGACCGGCATCTTTCCCGGAGAGACCCACCACGTGTACATGCAAAAAT
Source organism: Hanleya hanleyi (assembly GCA_036873755.1). Classification (NCBI taxonomy): domain Eukaryota; kingdom Metazoa; phylum Mollusca; class Polyplacophora; order Lepidopleurida; family Hanleyidae; genus Hanleya; species Hanleya hanleyi. The sequence continues at coordinate 17,516 of JAVTVY010054149.1, forward strand.
AATGTAAACACATCCACAGTGGCGCCCCACAGCTGGGGTCTGTGTGTTTGATGATGGGGAATAATAAAAAGAATGAATACCACAGCAGGGTTGACTTTGTCTGTGAGGTGGATAAAAAGGGCAGAGTTGTGGGTTCTAGCATTAGTTGTACAGGATGTCTGCGCGAGTACGGAAGCACGCTCCCAGGCTCCGTGTATTGAAGACGGCCCCACCCGAGTTAGTCCGAACCATTGTACGCGGTGCGGACCCTGACCTTGTACGCTGTCTGTGCGAGATCGGGTACACCCTGTTAAAAGGCAACGTACCACTGACTCCGGCTCAGAAGACCAAGTTGGCCAAGCATAAGACAGGTCTCCGAACCCTAGTCCACAAGCGGGTCCCTCAAACACAAAAGAAAAAGGTGCTACAGAAAGGCGGCTTTCTCGGGGCCATCTTAGCACCGTTGGCCGCTTCCGTGTTGGGTCCAGTATTGGGTGGACTCTTCGGCCGACAATGAACCACACGAAAAAATGGTCCTCGTCGAACCACGGTTCCTGCAAAACCTCCAATCACCCTACCCTGTCCCACCTACGGTGAAGACCATAAACAGCCTCGATGGAGAGATGCAACAGATCTTACAGAGACCGGGGTTAAGCGACAGTGAGAAAGTACAACGGCACAATGAGACGCTTCAACGGTACATGACGTTCATGGACCAATACAAAACCCTGTCTACCCCAGCAACAGCACCACCACCACCACCACCACCACCACCACCACGTGACAGACCGCTGACCTCAGCACCGTTCCAACAGCCGGGTGAGGTAGCTCCCACAGCCCCACAGTGGGTGGAAGACGAAGTCCTGAAGAGTGTACCTGCCTCGTTCAAGAAACAAGCTGGCCTGGTATTACAACGGATGAAACAGAATCCTAACATGACTTGGAATGATAAAGGCGAACTCCTGGTACAGAATCAGGTAGTCCCCGGCACCCACATGACGGATTTAGTGAATGACTTGATGCGTCAACGCAGATCGCACACCGATCCTCGAGGATGGGAGGTTTTCGCTCAAGGCTTGAAAGACATGCATGTACCACAGGAATTGGTGGGGAACCCCCACCGCTGGACCTTTATGCAGCAAACCCAGCAATCGCCGAGTCGTGCACCACGACTCTCACCACAACCTTCTTGGGAAGCCGACTGGGAACCGGAGTCACCCCCAAAACTCCACCACCATCACAACGGGCACCTTCTTTTCGGACCTTTAAAAAACCACCCTCGATCAGGACACCCCACATCTCCAGAGCCGTGACACGTAGCAAGTCAACGCGACGAACACGACGCCGGACACAACCGCCCAAGGCCTGGAAGACCTATTAAAACCAACAGCAGCGGCAGGACAGCTCAGTCGCCATGTTTTACCTGACCCTACCCAGTAACAGTTCGCTGGATGTGTTTCCTGACAACACCGTGGCCAAGTACGTCACCCAGTTACCGCAACCGTTACATTTACCTGGCCGGTGGGAATGCGGCCTGGTGGATATCCAATACCCTTACTCGTGGTACAACGTGCGAGCCAATGAAGTGTGGTACGAGGTGACCTACGAAGGCAAAAACACCCGACTTACCCTGCCCGAAGGCCAATACGATACCCCCAAAGAGTTCATGGGTGGGCTGTCAAGACTGATGCATTATAAGGCGCTACGGGGGGTGACGAATACTTCAAGACCCATCAAAGCCTATCCCTTCAAGAATCACATGGACTTCGATTACAACGCACACAACGACAAGGCACAGCTTATCGTCTCCGGCAAGGCGAGTGTCGTACTGAGTGCTATCCTACAGTAAATGCTGGGTTTCGATCTAAAGACGTTCGCTGGTCCCACCGAACACCATGGCGAGATGCCGATGGATATGAAGTCGGGTATGTACGGACTCTACGTCTACTCGAACGTGGTGGACAACCACATCGTGGGCGATATCAACACACCTCTGTTACGGGTGGTCCCCATTAAAAGACGTATGGAGGTCAAGTCACCCACAGTTTCACCCACATGCTCTACTTGCCCGTACGACAAACTGACATCAACACGATCACGGTGGATATAAAAGATGACACGGGACGACCGGTGGCATTCGAACGAGGAAAAGTGGTGCTGACACTTCATTTTCGACAAGCACGTGCTCCCCACTTTGCATAATGAAAGTACCTTACGAGTGCGATGCACGCAGCTATGCTGACTATTATGCCCAACAGGCCGGGGGTGGCTTTCCGGTATTTAGCGGTGCACGCATGCAACGAGGACATGGACTGGGGAACATACTCGGCAGCATTGTGAAAACGTTCCTGCCCCTGGTGACGCGTGGGGTGAAAGCAATCGGCAAACAAGCGGTACGCAGTGGACTGCAAGTGGCCGGTGATGTCTTGGGGGGTACGGCACCCCGACAAGCCTTGAAACGACGGGCCAAAGAAGCGGGAGGCGTCTTGGTGGCCAAAGCACAACGCACCGTTGGGAATAAAAGAGCTGCCCCACCGAGACCACGCACCAGTCGACGACCGATCCAGCGACGACGCACATCGAAGAAGACAAAGGATATCTTTTCTTAAAACATGTCCTTAATCCACGCCGAGTCCTGCCCCTCCACCAACAGTGAATTTGATTTGTGGATCGTGCCGCCCACACAAACCAGTGTCGAACAAGGATTATGGGTGGAGCATCTCCCGCTCTCCAGCATCAACGAAACCGGACCCATCGAGTTCACCATCAGCAATGCGGATACGGCCTATGTGGATTTAGCCCATACCTACTTGTATGTGAAAGCCAAGGTGGTCAATGGAGCTGGCACCAGAATCGCTGACCAAGCAACGGTGGGCCCGACGAATCTCTGGCTGCATTCGATGTTTCAGCAGGTGGATATTTTTCTCAGCGACAAACTCATCAGTGACTCCACCAACACGTACCCCTATCGAGCCTACATCGAGACACTGTTGTCGTATGGCCGAGAGGCTAAAAAAATCTCAGCTGACAACCGCTTTATTCTACAAGGACACGCCCGAGCACATGGACACGGCGGACAATGGGGGATATAACAAACGGAAGGCTTTCACTGCGAACAGTGCCTCGGTGGATATGATGGGTCGACTGCATGCAGACATGTTCATGCAAGACCGGTACCTCTTGAACAAGATCCCCATCAAAATCTGACTGATACGGGCGCCTCCGACCTTCGCCTTGATGGCCACTAACGTAGAGGGGCATGCAGCGGACTATAAGATTGTCATCCAAGACGCAGTCCTGTATGTCCGAAAAGTGAAACCGAATCCAGCCGTTCAATTGGGACACATGAAAGCCTTGGAAACAAAAACCAGCCCAGTACCCTATCCGACGTGTACAAACCAAAGCGTTCTCTGTGCCTGCTGGAAATATGAGCGCCAACAAAGAAAACCTGTTCCTGGGGGAACTACCCAAGCGATTGATCCTGGCCTGTGTGGAAAATACCAGTTTCAGCGGAGCCTACCCAGAGAATCCGTTTGACTTTCAACATTTCGGCATCAATTTTGTGGCCCTGCATGTGGATGGACAACAGGTGCCAGGCACGGCCTTAACACCGAACTTTGGGCGGAGGAATTTCATTCGAGCCTATCAGAGCCTGTTTACAGCCACCGGTCAAATAAACCAGGACGAAGGGAATATGATCAGTCGGGAGGACTACGCGAACGGATACACGTTGTTCTGTTTCGATCTGACCCCCACCTTAGAGAACGACCATCAGCTGGCCCTGGCCAAGCAAGGCAACTTACGGTTGGAAATCCACTTCGCACGAGCCCTGGCGACCACCGTCAATGTGATCTGCTACGCCGAGTTTGACAACATCATTCAAGTGGACAAGGCGCGCAACGTCCTGTGTGACTTCTCCACCTAAAATGGATACAGACCAGATAACCACCGTGCTGGAGAATGACCCAGAGACACGTAGGGTCTTTCAAGGGGTGTTCGCCCGAGATGTGTTTCCATTAGACCGTATGTATCCGGCTGCTTACGTTCTCAACACGGACCCGATGGATCGACCCGGTGAACACTGGGTGGCCGTGTACTTGACAGAAGAGCAGGGGGAATACTTGACCCGTACGGTCTGCCACCCCTCCATCCCGATTTAACAGACTTCATGGATCAAGGCACAGAGACGTGGTGTTGGAACAGTCAAACGTTGCAAAGCCTGACCAGTGGCGTGTGCGGACAATATTGCTTGTTTTACCTGTACCATCGATGCCGGGGAAGACCCTTATCTACCATCGTACAGATGTTTGACGAGTACCCCCAGGCCGAGGACCGCGATGTACTCGTCTATGACTGGGCCGCCCATCATTTCAATGTACAAGCCCCGTTCTGGGCTTAAGTTAATGACAAGCCCCTTGTTCTGGGCTTAAGTTTACAAGCCCCTTGTTCTGGGCTTCAATGTACAAGCCCCTTGTTCTGGGCTTCAGTTAATTACAAGCCCCTTGTTCTGGGCTTCAGTTAATTACAAGCCCCTTGTTCTGGGCTTCAGTTAATTACAAGCCCCTTGTTCTGGGCTTGAGTTTTCACGTGGTTGTTCTCACGTTGTTGTTGTTCACTGAATAAAAAAAAAATGAGATCTCACCAAAAACCCCTGTCTTGTGTGTTTTATTCCTAATGCATCAATGCCCAATGTGGAGATTCAGTCAAATTGAAATCAGTGGTGTAGGATGGGGCCAAAATGTAACCCATCAAGTTTAGAATGCAAGAGCACTATAGTAAAAAATAGAGAGCCAATGAAATCAGCCTACAGACCAAGTACGTGTTTTTGGTCTAGGTTTGGAGCGGGCATTTCATTGAGGTACGTGTATACGGTGAGTGAAAAGACTCGTCCAACACGTATAGATTATGTTGATGACTATAAGTTCTAGGTAACCCATCAAGGTTAGAATGCAAGAGCACTAAAGTAAAAATAGAGAGCCAATGAAATCAGCCTACAGACCAAGTACGTGTCTTTGGTCTAGGTTTGGAGCGGGTATTTCATTGAGGTACGTGTATACGGTGAGTGAAAAGACTCGTCCAACACGTATAGATTATGTTGATGACTATAAGTTCTAGGTAACCCATCAAGGTTAGAATGCAAGAGCACTATAGTAAAAATAGAGAGCCAATGAAATCAGCCTACAGACCAAGTACCTGTCTTTGGTCTAGGTTTGGAGCGGGCATTTCATTGAGGTACGTGTATACGGTGAGTGAAGAGACTCGTCCAACACGTATAGATTATGACTATAAGTTCTATGAGCATAATGCATGAAAGTGGCTTTGAACACCGTATTAGCCAATCAGTGGCCTAGATTGGAGCCAAAGGTAACCCATCCATGTCCAGAAAAACATTATCCGGGTGTACAAAAACCCAGATGTAGGCGCGGACGTCAGCGAAAGCACACCGTGAGTACCCCAATTCGATTGGCTGATTGTTCGACCGCTGATTGGTTCTTTTTCTCGACCGCTGATTGGCTCTTTTTCTCGACCGCCGATTGGTCCAAATGGAACTGCCCATCTTTCCCAGGTTCATCTAGAATCCCCTATTTTGTGCTCAAGCTCTGACTATAGCGATGCCGCAACATTGTCTCATTGGACATTGGACCGTCTGACCTGGAGGTGACCCTTTGACCTTTTGACCCGCGTCCGCGCGCGCGCGCACTGCCGGGGATGACGCGGGGCGCTGGGGTGGGGCGGGAAAACATCCCGGCGGTTGAACATTGGAACTCTTGTGGGTTTGGAGGATGAACATACGGACGTCTAAGGGAAAAAATTGGAACTCTTCTATGTTTGGAGGTAGTTTTTTAGTGAAAAACCCGGAAGTGACGTGACAACCCACGTGACCTGCGTATATACTCCTGTAAAATAGAGCCGATTTTATTTCTTTGGAAGGGGCAAGGTCAATAGGACTTGTGCTTTTTATACTACTAAACTGTGAAGTAGATTACATCTTACATAGGCCTTAAGGCCGTGATATGCATATGAAGTATTCTGGGGCATGGTCAGTACTTTCCAATTTTCCCTTCGTCTACTACTCGCCGATTTTTATTATTTTTTTTTATTATTATTTATTTATTTCTTTATTTATTTATTTCCTCGAGAGCTTTAAAATAAGACCTCACTCTACCCAATCGGGCCACTAGTGCTCCACCTAGACTCCAACATGTCCACCCCGTATGGATTTATACATACTAATATCCCAGTATATGAGTGTATATGGGTCTATGTGGATCTATATACAAGCCTACCCGGTACTTTCATAGTTTTTTCCATCGTATTCTACATGATCAACCTCATAGCTCATAGTAAAAGCCATAAAAAAAAACGACCACCCCTATACCCATACAGGCCAAATATAGCGGACATCATCTTCGCCTGGGAATTGGTCTAGTCCGAGTTGTCTCCCTTGCACCAAAGCGTATAGATGGCGCTGTGGTTTGAACGGCGTTATTATGCGGGCAAATTGACCTTGAGCAGCCATTTTGTTAGCGTTTGTTACAATTTTCTTGCTGTTTTACCGCGCCCCGGGTAGGCATACGGAGGACGATTTCACTGATCATTGTGTTGTTTTCTGAGCTGGGGAACATTCTCATTCTCTGTCGCAGTTTTTAACGGAACTTTCTTCCTTTCGGTGTCCGCTGAGATCAATAATGTGACGAAACTCTGCATCATTCATCGCCTGCATGTACCCGTCACACGTGGACTGTAATCGAGGGAGTGTGCTGTGTTGTGTACGAGCGGACGCATAAATTTGTGTGATATCAGACAGGAAACGTGAAAATTGATATTCTTTCACAGATTTCGAAGTGTATACAGAGCTGAACGCAGCCTTTATGAGCAGCGATTGAACGATGATGTAGGCCACCGAACAGGTTTTGTGGAATCAACATTCTGTAACACTCCCCCCCCTCCCCCCTTGACTGGACGGATTTATCGGACATCTGCAGTACGGAACGCTATTTGTTGCATACATTCGCTTATCGTGGCAGTCCGTATAATTTGTCAATTTTTGTGTTTGGTTTCGTGAGAGAGGACGACATTGGTTTTCATCAGTGCAAAACTCCCGCCCCCCGACCGGCACCACACCTCGCGAGGCCAAATCCTCAGCGTGTGCGGCGAACGCAAGCCAACGGCTCAGCAGTTTTACCGGACAGGCCAATGAATCGCATGTTATTTTCACTCGATTCATACGCTCGACTCTTCAAAATGGACTTGAAGAAGACGTTATGCGGGAACTGAAATCAATTTCTTGAAACTGCTGATATCTCTCGTGTGCGCCGGGCTTAACACCAGGAAGAGCCAGGAAACATGTGTGTATGTGCCGTTGGCCGAAATCATTTCATCCACGTGGTATACTGAACACCGGATTTACCGATGGAAATATCTGTGAATTTCGAAAAAAATATATATGGAAATGAGATTGGTGGTGATACCCATATTTTTTTAGCATACGAATGCATCGTGATGAAGGCTTCATGGTGTGTTATACCCACCTAGGAAAAAAAACAGCCCCAGATCATCTGGACTAAACTCTTTTATCAGGTAAGCTAGACTTTAGTACTATACTTGCGTTGAAACCCATGCAGACAACCTATTCAAATTTCAATGCATTGGCAACATAGCGTCGCACGAAATATACGCGCCCCTGTTGACCAGGATTTTTTATACTCCCACAACAACAGACAATTTGAAGACAATTTTCTAGCGGGGTGTTTTCTTGAACATAATTGCTGTAATATACTCTTCTTTTTGTGGACGCTAAATATAGGGGAGAAAATGGCAACATTGTGACCAAACCATAACAGTTGACAGCTGTAAAAATAGATACCGTGGCATAAATTAGAGAGAGCATTTCAGTACACCTCAAAAAATGAAACCTGGACGGGTATCCTTCATCTCGAGGGGACGCAAGTTCGATTCTTGCTTTCATTATGTGAGTATGTGTTGGACATGTGATCTTTAAATTTTATTATCATCAATACACCTAAACGGTATAGTTCAACCTCACCCCCAGCCCAACCGATGCCCCTTCATGAATGCTTCACATTGATACCTCACTCGACCCCACTGGACCAGTAGTCAATCCCCTAGCTCCAAAAAGGCTATTTCCATACCCTTCGCCCACCGCGCATGCGCAGAATGCCGATACTTCAACCCCACACCCAGCCCATCAGATTCCCCTTCCTGAATGCTTCACTTTGATACCTCACTCGACCCCATCGGTCCATTAGTGGCTCCCCTAGCTCCAAACCGGCTATTTCCATACCCTTGGGTCACCGCGCATGCGCAGAATGCCGATAGTTCAACCCCACACCCAGTCCATCAGATGCTCCTTCACCTAAGCTTCAATTTGATACCTCACTCGACCCACTACCTCCAAAAAAAAAAAAAAAAATTTTTAGCTCCTTCAGGAGTGTATAATACACTCTAAAATTTTTTTTTTTTTTTTGGAGGTAGTGGGTCGAGTGAGGTATCAAATTGAAGCTTAGGTGAAGGAGCATCTGATGGACTGGGTGTGGGGTTGAAAATTTTTTTTTTACTATTAAAAAAAGGAAAAAAAAGAAAATCATACCCTTCGGCCACCGCGCATGCGCAGAATGCCGATATTTCAACCCCACACCCAGCCCATTACATGCCCCCTCACATAGGCTTCACATTGATACTTCACTCGACCCCACTGGACCAGTAGTCAATACCCTAGCTCCAACACGGCTATTTCCATACCCTTCGGCCACCGCGCATGCGCAGAATGCCGATATTTCAACCCCACACCCAGCCCATTAGATGCCCCTTCATGAATGCTTCACATTGATACCTCACTCGACCCCAATGGACCATTAGTGGCTCCCCTAGCTCCAAAACGTCTATTTTCATACCCTTCGGCCACCGCGCATGCGCAGAATGCCGATACTTCAACCCCACACCCAGCCCATCAGATGCTCCTTCACATAAGCTTCACTTTGATACCTCACTCGACCCCATCGTTCCATTAGTGGCCCCCCTAGCTCCAAACCGGCTATTTCCATACCCTTGGGTCACCGCGCATGCGCAGAATGCCGATATTTCAACCCCACACCCAGCCCATTACATGCCCCCTCACATAGGCTTCACATTGATACTTCACTCGACCCCACTGGACCAGTAGTCAATCCCCTAGCTGCAACACGGCTATTTCCATACCCTTCGGCCACCGCGCATGCGCAGAATGCCGATATTTGAACCCCACACCCAGCCCATTAGATGCCCCTTCATGAATGCTTCACATTGATACCTCACTCGACCCCACTGGACCAGTAGTCAATCCCCTAGCTCCAAAAAGGCTATTTTCATACCCTTCGGCCACCGCGCATGCGCACAATGCCGATATTTCAATCCCACACCCAGCCCATTAGATGTCCCCTCACCTAAGCTTCACTTTGATACCTCACTCGACCCCATCGGACCATTTTATCTAGGGACTACTTTTTCTCCGCGGAAGCTTTTTCCCGAGACCGAATCACCGCCAGACATGACTGCATCACCGCGGATGAATACATTCTTGCACTCACTCACACCATCCACACACGCCGCCATCTTGTACCCAGCACCCACCATCCACACACACACGCCGCCATCTTGTACCCAGCACCCACCACCCACACATTGCCGCCATCTTGTACCCAGCACCCACCACCCACACATTGCCGCCATCTTGTACCCAGCACCCACCACACACACACACACGCCGCCATCTTGTACCCAGCACCCACCACCCACACATTGCCGCCATCTTGTACCCAGCACCCGCCACCCACACATTGCCGCCATCTTGTACCCAGCACCCACCACCCACACATTGCCGCCATCTTGTACCCAGCACCCACCACCCACACACACACCGCCATCTTGTACCCAGCACCCACCACCCACACATTGCCGCCATCTTGTACCCAGCACCCACCACCCACACATTGCCGCCATCTTGTACCCAGCACCCACCACCCACACATTGCCGTCACACACACGCCGCCATCTTGTACCCAGCACCCACCACCCACACATTGCCGTCACACACACGCCGCCATCTTGTACCCAGCACCCACCACCCACACATTGCCGCCATCTTGGTCCCAGCACCCACCACCCACACATTGCCGCCATCTTGTACCCAGCACCCACCACCCACACATTGCCGCCATCTTGTACCCAGCACCCACCACCCACACATTGCCGCCATCTTGTACCCAGCACCCACCACCCACACACACACACGCATGCGCACACGCCCAATTGTGACGTCACCCAAGGTTCTGCGCATGCGCAGTGAAGCGCTAAGTACCGAATTTACTCCTTGTATACTACTCACATCTTCACATGGTGATGACAATGTGTGGCGAATTTCAAAGGATTCCAGCAAACCTCTATGACGAGTTGCCTATGGAAGTAGTTTTTTTGATGATCAAGCGGCATAACTCAAGAGAAAATGTCGAATCGGGTCGAAAAGGTAACATGCTCATCTTGACATGGTGAATAGCGTCGAAAAGGTCACATGCTCATCTTGACATGGTAATGTGCGGCAAGTTAGGACAGAATCCAGCAAAACGTTTTGGACGAGTCACATTCACAAGCAAAACTGATGGAAGTATTTTTTTAGATGATCAAGTGGCTTAACTCTGGAAAAAATGTCAGATCGGGTCGAAAAGGTCACATGCACATGTTCACATGGTGAAGGTAATGTCTGGCAACTTGGAAAGAATTCAGCAAAATATTTTTCTTGTGTTGCATTCACAAGAAGAGTTAATGGATGGACGGACAGATGATGCCATACCATAATACATCTCGTCAAAATTGACGGGCATATAAAAATTTGTCATGAACCAAAGACATATAAGTATAGGAATTTCAAATCAGCTCAAATCATTAGCCGACATACATTAATTACTGCAAATAATTCGACAATTACTTCCGTGTTAAATAAAATTGTGTCATCGAAGTGTTCATGATAATTGAAGACTGCCAGCTGAAGATTTTAAACGATTCAAAACGAGGTATTTGGTGCAAGAGAATTATGGATTAAAAATACTGATCAGCGATACGGATTTGATATCTTTGGAACATCATGGTGTCCTACCAGCATCATTGAAAACTGTTGACTGCTTCTCTCTTGTAGAAACCTAGCCTATGTTTATTATATACTGGTATACATGTACTATGATTTTGTTCTTAATTTGGTGGTAATGCAGTTATATAAATTAGGATTTTGGATTATGAATGCGGAAATTCTTTTGATGGATGATGGCTGAAGGTTGAATGATGAACTAGACGATAAAAGGTGTGAAACAGCAACATGGCCCATGTTACATCACACCGAGGTTAGGCAACAAACCATTGGAAATGCTGTACTATTTTACTCACTGAGTTTTACAGGTGATAATTTCTGTTTGCAAATGTCTCTTCAACTTCGAGACAATAACATTTTCGAAGTTGTTTGAATTTTCAGTTTATTATTTTCCAGTTTTTGCAGTACAGCCAAAGTTAAAGCATTATGCGATGCCCAACCTTGACCCGACGTCACGTGGGCAAAGAAGTCATCTCATGCCTCATTTGCGTACACTTCGCCATCCATAAGATGGCTTGCGAATCGTGTGTCTCCATTATCGCGGAGCGATATCCGGTATATTACCGGATTCTGTTTGGCCTTCATCCGGCAGATAACAGACTCGTTAAATCTGATAAATTACAAGCTTTCATACCACTTCTGAAACAGATATTGCCTGGGCTTACAAAATATATAGGTATGAATAACTTTCGTATCATACAAGAGGTGTGGTGGATCTGTAATTTTGAACAAGTAGAACATCACATGACTCGAAAATGGCGAGTTACGTTGGGGTTACGTCGATAGACTTTTGCTGATTGGCTGACGAAGTCACGTGGTATTGATTCCCTCTTGCACTTGCCGAAAGTAGGCTGAAAATGGATACACACGACCCCAGGGTCAGTCTTACCGCGTATAGATGACCGAGATGGTTACAGGTTGCTCATGCCTTTCATGGCTGAAGAGCTTGGGACTGTGCTATTGAAGGAGGTCTATTGAAGGAGGTCCATTTAGTACCTCATGTTTTTGGCCATGAGAGAGAAGAAAAAGATTTTTTTTCATGACGGACAGATCAGTGGATCAAGAAAATGAACATGATCAAACATTACCACATGTAAAATGTTGAACAATTTACTTTTCAGCATATGAATACAAAATTGTCCATGGGTGAAGCCTAAACAGTGTGGCTCAAAAACAAATGAAAAAACACATGTCCACATCAAATACATTGTATCAGTGTGGATTCATAAGTCTTTAAGTCATTGCTGGAGCCAAGAGGCTGAATTGTTCATGATAAAGCTGATGATGACTCGTTGAGTCTGCACATCTGTAGGTGTTAGAGGTACATGTAGTAGCTTGTTTCTTGGCTGTCTTCCAGATCTCTCTATCATTCTTTCAAAGAGTCGGATGACCACTTGGAGGTGTTGATTTTGAAGCCACTCCTGTAAATTTCAAATACATATGTCAGTATTTAGACATACAGAAGACACATTAAAAGAGACATTGCAAATCCTTGCCCTCAATAGCCCCAAACATCAACCAAAGAATATATTTACTGTTATTATGAATATCATATTAAAACAAATTAACATGCAAACTGTGTAGACTGTCAAAATTAAGAACCCAGGTGAGATATGATGGTAATGAGAAAAGGTAGATGTTGGGATAATGGCAATACCCCCAAGGCGAGTTTTTGGTGGAGAAGGGACAACCACAATTTCAACATTGCCAGGTGGTACTACCTAAGCCTTTAAGGATCAAGCTCATTCAGAATTGGCTTGTGGAGGAAGTAGGAGTACCTGGAGAGAACCACTGCCTGTTGGCAAGTAACTGGCAAACTCTCAAACATGCACCGCCCTAAAATGAGTTAATGGTTACACATTGCATACAGTTTCAAAGAACTATGACAGTGGTTTTAACAAACAGATGGATATTTAATGTGGTTGCAAAAGATAACATGCATATCTATGATTCTGAAACCAAATGTCTCCAGGGGCCCTCTGGTGCATGTGTGAAAGTTTGTCAAATACTTGCCGACAGGCGGTGGTTCTCTCCAGGTACTCTGGCTTCCGCCACCACTAAAGATGGCTGTCACCATATGAGTGAAATAACCTTGTCGAGTATGACGTTAAACCAATCCCCCGTCCCCACCCCATCCCCCCCCCTTTTCCCCATCCACTGCTATCTAACATCCAATTCAAAATTTCAAAGACTTGAATGGCGTAGTCATGTTAATAATGTAGGCATAAAGCATGATAAAGCATGTTCTCATCAGTGTGATTTTAACAAATATAGCAGTGATTGTGTTAATTATTCGATTAGCATGATTAGTGAAATAATTTTTGTACTCATTTTAGGAGCTTTACTAAATATAACAACAGTAGGTTAGTTTTTCAAGAATCTATTCATTATAATCCATACATTAAAATACTTATGCCCGGTTTTGGCATTTACTAATAGAACGTCAGGCGAGCAAGGGAGACAACTCATATGGATTCATTTCGCAGTTTTCAAGAAATAGTCCACCGGTTTCTCGCATGTTTTACAGACCGTATTTACTCAGTAAATGTTATGTACATCAGGTAGTTTAATACTATTACAGATAGACTAATGTGTGCGGTTTAGCACCGTCATTTGATGGAAACAGTTGATGACTGGCCAGAAGTCCTGGTTCACTACGATTGACAAATTTGTCTAGCATGCATACTGTGTATCCCCCTGACCTCCGTGTCAGTCAACTGTGAAAGAGGAAAACCGCTGCATTTCTGTGTGTAGGAAATCAGTGATATGCAATACAATACATCAAGAGACATGCACGTTTTCAGACTGTGCCTATAATATTCACCAAGTATTAGGTGAACCATATCAAAGGTGTAGGAGGGGTTACGTTGATATCTTACGTTGACAAGATATCATTTAAAGATGTAATCAGC
>JAVTVY010054150.1:0-28320 GCA_036873755.1 Hanleya hanleyi
CAAAAGCCAAATAAGAATGGTGCATCAACATTTTATAATGGAGATGAACAGGTCCAGGGAAATTATGTAAAATAAACTCAGATTGGCAAATTTGATGAGTTAGTCATCAAGGTTAGATACTTCGGTAGTTTGTGCCCACGTTTCGTAAAATATTCAGGAATTTGGAAGTAGATTTTACTATTTTTCGCACGTTTGTCTTGAAGCACACGAATTAAATTTGTTGTCAAATCGCGCATTTTCCATCGATTATTTCTGTTTCTCTCCGGATTTCATTTTACCCTTACCATAAAACATACCAACAGTTCATATAGTCAGATTTATTGAAATTTTGGCTTTCTGAAAACGTATAGTTTTAATTAGGTTTTACTCAAATAAATGCCAAAAATTGCAAGAATAATCGACCACATGGGAACTCAAGTGACTCGTCAAAATCCGTCTTCATGGGTTTGGCGAACACTCGTCAAAACACGCTACATGGGGATGTACACAAGTCGTCAAAACCCGCCATATGGGGGAAAGAGTTAAGCATATATCACAAAATCAGAGACGACACCCGAAAAGGGGCATAACTCTGTGAAATAAGGGCGAGGCGAGTACTTTTTTGTTGGCTTCTAGAATACAACAATATAAATAAGTTTTCAAAATATAATAGCTATATCGAACACAGTTCTGCAGCCGATCTCGATAGGCGCCTGATTTAGCACTAGATAAATAAGTGTTCAAAATTTGGTGGTTGTGTCTCAAGCGGTTTTGCCTAAAATGTGGTAACGGATGGACGGACAGACAGACAAAGCAATCTCTATATGCCCTCCTCTAATTAGAGGCGGGGGGAGGGGGCATAATGAAATTGTGTAAAACAGAATATTAAATTGCATAAAATCAGTATGTTACTAGAAGCAATACTTTATGATTTCACATAAATTAAAGATGGCTGCCACTCAGAGGAACTGATGTGGTTACTCATTGCGAGTCTCTTGATACATCGATGCTGTATACCAAGTTTTGTATAGAACACTGAAATTGTATCAGAGATATACATCATTAAAGATTTTGCATAAATTAAAGATGGCCACCAAGGTTTCCGCCCAATCAGAGAAACCAGAACTGTCATTTATCGCAAGTCTCTTGATGCATCGATGATGTATACCCAATTTTACATCGAGCACTTGAACAGTATCAGAGATAGAACAGGTGGAGGTAAAAAGGGTCGTTTTTGCTCAATAAATCAGTTCACATAATGAATTCAGCAAAATCCTCTTGAGGCGTACACAGGCATATATATCTTTTTATCGGGGTTACCCCGATTAAAAAGTGTCTAAAAAAACCCTGGCCTAGGGTAAGTCGTTCTAAAGATATCTTCGTAACAAGAAAGCTGTGATGGTTTCGCATAAATTAAAGATGGCCGCCAAAGTTTCCAACCAATCGGGTCCATATAAAATAGGGATCTGGGTCACGAGCATATGGATGTGCACTTCAAGTTTGGTGTGCCTAGGGTAAGTCATTCTAAAGATATCTTGGTAACGAGAAAGGCGTGATGGACGGACGGACAGATGGACAATATCCTTCCGTTATGTTATTTTCAAAGCACGATGACATTAGGCTTGAAATGTTCTAACATTGGGACTGGGCTATATGACATCGTAAATCAACAATACAACATGCAAAATTGTTAGGGTAATTTTCAATTTGATGAATTTAGCTTACGTTTTGGGTGGATTCTTATGAAATTTCACTGCTCTGAGAAATGTCAACTCGATATTTTGTCGAAAATCTTTTACTCTTGAAAGGCACAGATAAACAATAGTTTCTTGGAAAGTATTCAAATGATTTTGTGGGTGAATGCATACCCTATGGAACACCACAGTCCCCAGGCTGTTATGGTAATGTAAGATAGGGGGGTCACAGTGAGACTCAAGGGCATTCACCAAGCCTCGATCCGTTTTCCGCTTTTTACAAACAGCTCCAAATCTAATCTCACCCACAGGCAACACAAATGTAATGAGCTGTTACATTATGATGCGTGCGGTTTATTACGCGAAACCTGTCACACCATTTAGTTTCTAACTATGCAGTTATGTCAACCATGCCATTATATATTTCAATTATGTCATAAATAACATCAGTACGGTACTTTATCAAGACAAACGCAAACGAACTATTTTGGGGGAGAGCAGTTTTACAAAATTTACAGAGCTGTGACGCGGCTTAGCAACACAATGGCGGACTTTTCATTGAAAAAATGACGGAGATGGGAGGGGTAGGTATCTATGGCTACAACCTGAAAATAGAACCGGTACGTTCTTTCATTCACGCGTTATCCATCACGTGCTGATGATCTATGCCAATCAAAACGCCAAACCAATGGAATATCATCGAATCATACGAAGTGTTCCTTCCGTTCTATATTTTTACTACGGTGGGGCAGAGATCATTCCTGCAGCCGTTTAGACGAAAGGTATATGCAATCGAAGCCAGGAGATTGACTCAAGGGGTCAGACGGAGGCCCAGGGAACCAGAATGAGGCTCAGGGAATCAAACTGAGGCTCAGGGGATCAGAAGGAGGTTCGAGGGACCAGAATGAGACCCAAAAGACCAGAATGGGGCTCAGGGAACCAGACTGAGGCTCTGGGGATCAGCATGAGGCTCTGAGGATCAGCATGAGGCTCAGGGGACCAAACTGAGGCTCTGAGGACAAGAATGAGGCTCAGGGAACCAAACTGAGGCTCTGGGGACCAGAATGAGGCTCGGGGAACCAAACTGAGGCTCTGGGAACCAGAATGAAGCTCAGGCAACCAAACCGACGCTCTGGGGACCTGAATGGCTCAGGGAACCAAACTGAGGCTCTGGGAATCAGAACGCGGCTCTGGGGATCAGAATGAGGCACAGGGAACCAAACTGAGGCTCTGGGAATCAGAACGCGGCTCTGGGGATCAGAATGAGGCACAGGGAACCAAACTGAGGCTCTGGGAACCAGAATGAGGCTCAGAGAACCAAACTGAGGCTCTGGGGGCCAGAATGAGGCTCAGGGAACCAAACTGAGGCTCTGTGGACCAGAATGAGTCTCTGGGCATCAGAATGAGGCTCAGAAAACCAAACTGAGGCTGTGGGTATCAGAATGAGGATCAGAACGAGTCTCAGGGAACCAGAATGAGGCTCAGGGAACCAAACTGAGGCTCAGGGGACCAGAATGAGACTTAGGGAACCAAACTAAGGCTCAGTGAACTAGATTGAGGCTCAGGAAACCAAACTGAGGCTCTGGGCACCAGAATGAGGCTCAGCGGACCAGAATAAGGCTTAGGCAACCAAACTGAGGCTCTGGGGATCAGAACGAGGCTCTGGGAACCAGAAGGAGTCTTGGGTATCAGAAGGAGGCTCAGGAAACCAAACTGAGGCCCAAGGAATCAGAATGAGGCTCAGGGAACCAAACTGAGGCTCAAAAAACCAGAGTGAGTCTCCGGGAACCAGAATGAGGCTCAGGGAACCAAATTGAGACCCAAGAGACCAGACTGAGGCGCAGGGGACCAGACTGAGGCTCAGGAGAACTGATTGAGGCTCAGGGAAACAAGCGTTCTGAGAACCCCGACATCTCGCCTTGCGGGGTCATCCGCCGAAGCTGCAGCAGTATTGAAAGCATACATGTAGAGCAAACAATGAGGTCTGGAATAAGTGATGTGGTACAGACAATAATGTTTGGAATAGATTATCTGGTACAGACAATAACATCAGTTTCATGTGGGATTACTGGCATATAAGTTAATCCCATGTAGGATGGACAGGTCAGTGCCGTGGGATTACTGCTGCATAGGGCACTCCAGTGTGAGATTACTGCTGGATAGGTCAGTCCTGTGTAGGATTACTGCTGGATGGACCAGTCCCATGTGTTATTACTGATGGATAGACCAGTCCCCTGTGGGATTACTGCTGGATAGTCCAGTCCCAAGTGCGATTACTGCTGGATAGGCCAGTCCTGTCTGGGATTACTGCTGGATAGATGAGTCTCGTATGGGATTAATGCTGGATAGGACAGTCCCGTGTGGGATTACTGCTGCATAGGCAGTCCAGTGTGGGATTACTGCTGTATACGGCAATCCTGTGTGGGATTACGGCTGGGGAGGCCAGTCCCATGTGGGATTACTGCTGGGATTACAGTGGGATAGGTTAGTCCCATGTAGGATTATGGATGGATAGGTCAGTGCCATGTGGGATTACTGCTGCATATTGCAGTCCAGTGTCATATTACTTCTGGATAGGTCAGTCCTGTGTGAGACTACTGCTGGATAGACCAGTCCGGTCTGGGATTACTAATGGATAGTTGAGTTCCGTATGGGATTACTGCTGGATACCTCAGTCCCGTGTGGAATTACTGCTGGATAGGCCAGTCCCATGTGGGATTACTGCTGGATAGACCAGTCCGGTCTGGGATTACTAATGGATAGTTGAGTTTTGTATGGGATTACTGCTGGATAGGTCAGTCCCGTGTGGCATTACTGCTGGATAGGCCAGTGCCATTTGAGATTACTGCTGGATAGGTCAGTCCCGTGTGGGATTGGTGCGGGAGAGCTGTGACCTAGGAAAACATGAAACATGTCCACCAAGTTTTATAATCATCCCACGAAAGCTTCAACAAACTTTCCATGTACAGATCCACATGTAAATTTTTGCCCAACAAAAACCTTATCAATGGAAACATACAAAGTCTACACTGCAATAATTAGGACAAAAATTCATATTTAATATCATATTTCTTAAATAGCACATGCACATCCTCGAATCACATTGAACTTGGGTAGCAAGTGTCAAACTCATCCAATGAAAGCTGACAGCTTCAGAAAACTTTCCATGTACAGGTGTACATGTATATACATGTACATTATCATTGGCAGATTACTTAGACAAAACTCTCAAAATTTGAACAAAAATTAATATTTCATCTCCTAAATAGCACAGGTACATCCTCTAATCATAAGAAACATGTGTACCAAGTTTCATAATCATCCAATGACAGCTGACAACTGCAACAAACTTTCTAAGTACAGATGTACATGTGCACTTCAGCTAAACGCAAAACTCTATCATAGGGATTTTAACATTGGAGCACCCCAGGGGTAGTACCCCCAGGTGGCATACGCACCCCCCATATGTTTTATATTTTTTTAATATTTTTTCTAATTTTTCTAGATTTTTTTTTAATTTGCTAAACCAAAAACCTTATCATTTCCAGGCTGGGGACACCGACACCGACGACGACATCCTCTTTCCCCCCTCACAATATCTCCCCTTTACTTCGTAAGGCGAGATAATAAAATGAGGCTCAGGGATCCAGATTGAGGCTCAAAGGCCAGAGTGAGACCCAGGGGAACAGATCGAGGCTCAGGAAACTAGGGTGAGACTCAGGGGGCCAGGGTGAGACTCAGGGACCAGAATGAGGCTCAAGGAACCAAACTGAAGCCCAGGAGACCGGATTGAGGCTCAGGAAACTGGTGTGAGGCCCACTGAGTGGGTAAATAAGACTATTTCAGTTCTATCAAATAGGACTATTCCACTAATATCACGACGTTTGGGAACCATTCTTTTTCACACACAGAAACCACATGGGTAGGGTCCTATCCCTTTTCTCACCCAGAAACCCCATACTGCCCCAGTTAGTCGCCTATTACGACAAGCTTATTCAGAGGCCTTTTCTTACCATGACCGGAGACTCAGGGGACCAGATTGAGGCTCAGGAAACCAGAATGATGCTCAAAGCCTCAATGAATGGAGGTATTACAGTGTATCTGCTGTATATGGGTGCACTACGATTAGAGGATAGAGGGCGAGTCATAGACAGCTGAAAGGCGGGGCGGAGGTGCACCAAACCCTTGGAGTTGGGATTTGTTAGTTAATCATGAGCAAATCTTCAGTTTTACTCAACAAAATATATGTATGCTATCTGGATATTTCTTACGTTTGAGGTTTTGTCAGGAAAATGAACGTTCACTCGGATGTTGGTATCTTTGTCTGTGATGTCCTTGTTTTCATACTTGTGGGGTGGATAGTGGCGACTGCCTCCCCTGGGAAAAAAAAACAACCATATTTATTACTAAACCGAGAATTTATCAATAAACTATATTGTATACCAGTAAATCCTCCAATAATTCATTCATCCTGTCAAAATTCAATCACCCCATGGGTAGTCAAATTCAATCAGTCAATAACATAAACTTGACCACCCTCTAAAATCATTAAAATAGTGAAGGGTTGGTCTAATGTGACACTCAATGTTATTTCAATCGAATGGTGACCGCTAGTTTTAGAGGTGGTGGAAGCTGGAGTACCTGGAGAGAATAACCACCCATTACCATGTATCTGGCAAACTGTCACACATGCGCCACCAGGGCCCAAACACAAGCTGGTTCAGCGGTGTGAGACCAGTGATCACCAGTAAAATGCCTTAGACCACTCCGCCACCAAGGGCCCTTTAAATTATTGGTGACATGCTGGGCATCACTTTTAATTTTAGCAAGGCTGTCACAAAATAAACAATTTGCTCATTTTTCTGGAGTAAAACATCTATTGATATCCTACCTCTTGACACTGGCCAGTTGCTCCAAACATGATCCTGCCAGAGTGTGCTTACTTTATAACTTGAGGAATTTCACACTCTTCATAAAGCTCACTCCCTGGATACGTACTCCAACATAGTAAACCACAGTAGATGCCATCCTCTCTCCTCACTCAGTCTGCATGATGATTGTATGAAAACAAACAGGTCAATATTGAAGAGAATGCTTTAAATGTGATTGAACAATGCTGAGGTTCTATTTGGCAGGTCTGGAAAATTTTGTATACATTAAGGAAAAATAAACAGATTTCTGAAAAATATTCATATATTGTTTGAGGGAATTTCTGCCAAATTAATACTCAAACTATAAGCTTTAATCTTGTCAGAAAGTAAATGTTAAAATAATTGAGCACATATAGCTGTATTGCCTCTCTGTGCTCAAAATTGACCACAATATCGTAGAATCTGATATACTCACACATCAGGGTTCTGGGTGATCTGTTTTATGACCTGACAGAACACTTCATCCCGGATGTATCTCTGAAAGATCGAAGTCAACATGAAATGAAATGAAGTTTCATGAAATGTTTGGAGGTGGTTAGCTCAAGAGAATCTTGATTATGGCAGATCTTTCATGTAAGTTTCCAGTATTCAGGCCTCAATATTACTGAAAATAACGTCTCGAAGCATTATTGTATCCAGAAAGACTATTGTTCTGCTTGGACTCATGACTCTTACATGGAGGATTGGCCTAACTCATGGTTTTGTTATTATACTGATCATGGGAAAGATTTTACGATACAGATGGTCATGGATAAGATAAGGGAAGCAATTTTCAGTTTTGAATGGTCGGTTTTATATTTAGAGGGCATGCATGGGGAGGGGACAGGATTCTTGTGCCCTGGTATGGCACCTCATAATGCAATGCATGGATACATTTTGATGCATCAAATACATGCATTTACCATCCTGCTATGATGTTCTGGATCCATCTTTATGTGGAACATAAACAATGGTATGACGAGTCATGACCTCTTAGCACCAGACAATTCAAGAGAAAAGTAACTATTACCCATGAATAGGAGGTCTTTTGTAATGATAAATTATTTTATCTTGTATCCTCTGTCGAAAGTCCTAGACCGGACTCTCAATAATTGTAATCCGTATTCAATACGTGTTCACTTCATTAGCCTCGTATTTCATAAAGAAGAACCATTTTAGGTCCAATCCTATAGCTCCACATGTTTCCAGCCAATAATCCAAAGCCCTGCCCCCATTGAATCCTTCGCCCCATGCCATTTGTTGTGACAGACAAAATTGCTTCTCTTTACTTATCCATGACCATCGATATTGCATGTTTCAGGGAGATAATCCATCTTGGACATTTTAACACTTCTCATCCCAGTTCAGCAGGTAAAAGTGATTAGACAGTCCTTTTTTCTCAGTGTTTTTCAGAATTACAAAAACAAGCTGAGTAGCTAGCAGGTCCTCCGCCAAGTAGCCTGTTTGGGAGCATACAGCATATACGCTTCCAATATCTCCTTAAATATAAATTGGAAAGTGGATATGTGTATGTGGAAAGAAACATTTATCTGGAATTGTTGAGACAATTTGAGGAGGTTTGGGAAGCAGTTAAATGGGTAGTGTAACACTGGAATGCAAGTCTGCAGTTGTATTCGATTTGTGGATGGCGGGGTTTATAAATCGATGGGTGGAATAGATCAAGATATCGTGTTCACAACACAGATGGGTACAATATGAGTGAGTGAAATCCAAGATGGTCAATGGCAGCCATCTTGGATTACATACTACCTCAATGAAAATCAATACCAATGGCCATCTAACTGATGTGAAGCACCTTCTCAAGTTTGAAGTCGATTGGTTGAGTTGTTTTTAAAATATTATGTTCACAAGATGCAGGATGAACGGAATGCAAGATGGTCAATGGCAGCCATCTTGAATTACATACTACATTGTACCTCAGTGAAAATCAATACCATTCTGCCAATGGCTGTCTAACTGATGTGAAGGACCATCTCGAGTTTGAAGTTGATTGGTCAAATTGTTCTCGAGATATCACGTTCACAAGATGCGAGATGGATGGAATCCAGTATGGTCAATGGCAGCCATCTTGGATTACGTACCTCAGTGAAAATAAATACCAATGGCCATCTAACTGATGTTAAGAACCTTCCCAAGTTTGAAGTCGATTGATTGATTTCTTCTCAAGATATCGCGTTCACAAGATGTGGGTGCATTAGGGGACTGTTACCGGCAAGTTCTGAGTTGACCTACTTAGGTGACCTATCAACCTCGAAATTGGCAAAAACATGTCCTAATGCCTACCCTATTTCGTAGGTCCTGTTACGTTATCACACTGCCATGTTATTATGGGAATTACTGTACAATGCTGTTAGCAGACAACTACATGTAGAAACATTATTGCATGGACATGATAGAAATGGTACTTTTCTGAAACCCACATGAAACAAAACCATGCTCTAATGAGGGAGAGGTGTATACTTACATTCCGATGGTAGGTTCTATGATAGTAGCACTAACAAGATCTCGGTCGTCCACTCATCAGATACGGGGGCATCCCTCATATACTGCAGTATTGCTGGTTTGACGTCAAGGAATTCAAAAGCAAATCACAAGTTCAAAATAGATTTGGAACACATAAATTCAGTAACACTGCAAAACTTTCAGGTTCAATAAAATGAAGGGCACTTCATTCTTTTAAGTTAAAAGTACTGCAATGTGCCAAAGGGGATCGCCAGCCACACTAGGCGGCGCTAGTACTCCAAGAGGTAATGAAGACGTGACGTCAAAACAGAACAATTGTAACGTTGTTACATTATGACGTTGCCTTTGTGACGTCCAGAAAAATGACATGGGCATGCGTCATTTACCTCTTGGTACATGTAGCCACCTGGCGTCAGTTCGGGCTGGCGAACCCCAATATACATCATATGGACACAAGCTGTGACTCCTGTCACACTATGGGGGATAACTCACAAAACTTAAGAAAGGGGAGATAATGTATATTTCTTGAATTCAATTTTTTCTTCTGATAGTTTACATATCTGTAATATTATATATTACGATAGATTATTTATTGCAGATTTCTCTAAAAGACTGCTCTGAGTTTAAGTAATGATATGATTTCAGATAAAATAATTTATGCACATTTACGTAGAAAATGGCAAAATTTTTTAAATCAGTCACCATTTTAACTTTACCCATGATGCTTTGCTTGTAAAGCGAGGCTCAAAATGGCTCAAATATAGTCATAATCTGCAAGTTAGAGCTCTTCATCCACAAGCCACAGATAAAATGAACTTTGGGGTGGGATAGGGTGGGGGAGGGTGGATATATTAAAGAACTGATTCTATCCCACCATAATAATACATGATAAGAGGCATCACAATTATGCTGAGAAAAATCCATGATAAAACCATC
This sequence comes from Hanleya hanleyi, assembly GCA_036873755.1. NCBI lineage: Eukaryota > Metazoa > Mollusca > Polyplacophora > Lepidopleurida > Hanleyidae > Hanleya > Hanleya hanleyi. Next base: position 10,004 of record JAVTVY010054150.1, read on the forward strand.
CCAAAGCTTCAATGAAATCAGAGTATGATGGTAAAATTGAAGGATACAAGTGAAGACTGCACACGCAGTTCCGTGTGTATCAGGTCGGATCTGAAGTTTACGAAGTATTGGTCTCTTCAGTTGATCTTTGGTATGTAGCCAGCTTGAGCTGTTGCCAGACTTTCTTTTGAATAAAGCCTTGGACAGAAATTTGGAACACTTCCCTCTCCAGATTTTCTGGAAAAATAAAATGTATAAACAAATTCTGAATATCATTTCAAGCTTTCATTCGCAGCTGTACTTTCTTATAGCTAGTAAAAGTATTAACGATTTAAAAACAAGATCTAAGTAAAATGAAAAATATTTTATTAGATTCTCAATGTAGGCTTTAATACTTTTCAAAATTATGTGATACAGAAACTAATATCAGTCAGAAATTTGATCTATTTCCTAATCAGAATACCAGAATAAATAGGATGATTGTGATAATATCACAATGACCATCATGTTAGAGATATCCACATATATTTGCTGCTGGCCGCTTTAACATGGCACCCTGTGACCCAATATGCAACCCTCATACGTAAATTCAAATACAGTTATACCTGAAATGCTGTTTGGCATAGTTTTCAAGTGTGTACTGGCCACTTGTACGATTAGTTTGAGAGAATAGTCCCCCTTCTTTCTTCAGTTGAACAGCCAGTCAGCTAGTAAGCCCTGGTGCACAAAGAATTCAGACTGTGGATTTAACAACATGAACAAATCAATATGAACATTTTTCAACTTCAAACAGATTGCACGTTTTCACAGGTGTTGGAAATTCAATTTCTAATGAATTCAATAAATTTAATTTGGACGTTTTATATACAAACTCTATAATTGGCTAAATGTTCCTTCCATTTTCTTCACAGGCCAATGAAAATGCAGGATTTCTTTTTGAAAATTTGAATTGACCAATCAAATTCATTGCAAAATCCCATACAAGAACTCCTCCTGATCAATATCTATTACATGTACTTGTATGCGCATAATTAATTTAATTATGTTCAAACGCTAGAGATTGCCAAATGGAAAGGTCTGATATGTTTTGATGTATATGTATATCTCTGTCTAGTTATTCACGATTCTTTTATGTTTTACCTTTGGGATTATTCTTCTTTTATTGTCTTTTATTTTTTTCCTTTCTTTAATGTCGGTGCCTTTTTATCACTGGATTGTTTCCATTTTTTTTCTTCTTTTTTACTGTCTTTTACCTTTTATTTGTTCTTTCTTTAATGTCGGTGATAATAGTGCGCTAATGTTTTACTGTTTGTGAAAACCGACAATAAATAAAGTATCTTATCTTATCTTATATACTTACATGTAGGTTAAGTTCTATACTATCAAGACTACAGAGATATTATCAGGGGTTTTTTCAGACTGAGTTTTTGGAATTTTTTAAATTGAGTTTTTTTCTCGGAAATTGAGTATTTTCTGGGGTTGATAGTTGAGTTTCTGTGAAAAAATAGTCGGAAGAAATATATAATTTGCGTCTGCCGGCAAGAATTTTTTTTGGCCGACGTTGCGGTCAATTGCAGAGACAGGGCGATATAAAGACATCATGTCTGAATACCTTGCGTAAACCAGGATCGTTGTTGGAATCATAACGAAAGACATCAACAATTTTGGGGTAAAAGATTCGATCGTTACCTTTCCATTTTTATTTAACATCTTTCGACAGCGATTGGCAGCCATTTTCCTTCGACAGAGATACTGCATCAATAAATAGTTGTCTCCCTTGTTGCATTCGGAAACCAGGATTATTGTGAAGTAGCGCACTCTTTCGCGGGCTCCCGACCAGCGCCCTCTGTAGCGCCGTGATTGGCTAATAAACAACCTTGACCCTACCAAGGCAACGTGACAATCGTTTGACAGTTCGACGAAAGGAAGGTACACACCGACGAGTTACGGTCTCGAAGAATTACAATCAATTAAATATACGAATGAACGCAGAAGGAATTGTATGGATAGCAGTTGCGTAGAGGGAAACCACCTTGCACTCTATGTCAATTTTTATCCCCAAATAAAGATCATTTTAGGCCTATTGTCTGTACCACATATCATATTCCAAACATGGCCGCCTGCATTCTGAAAGTGCATGTTGTAGCCCCATTCATTTCGTAAAAATGCTAGAGAGATGGTAATACCGGGTCATACTGGTCAACACTGGCAGAAAAAATACTTTTTGTTAGTATTTCATCGGTGGTGTAAATTTGAGATGGCATTGATATGTAGTTTCTGCAAAGCTGAATGATTAGCATCACCTCCCTAGTAATATAACAATTGTTTTGTTGTGTTTTTTTTTTCACAGTGCTGGATCACAGTTAAAGTTAAACTTCACAGTTGAAGATAAATTTCACTTCTACATACAAAGGTATCACCCGGGCCCTAAAGTTGACACAATCTGATTCAATGCATCTGATTGAAATTGATGATCTTTTGTGAATACAAAATATTTGAAATTAACAGTTTCTATAACAAGCAGTTATGGTTCATGTAATTTATCAGTCCATTCCATATATCCGCATGTGTTGCATGGGATTTACTTTAGCAATTACACTTCAGTAGTTTATTTGTGTGAACCTCCATACCTCACTCTGAAGTACATGCATAACAAAATGGACATTCATGTTTATTATTATGCCATTTTTAACATTTGTATTTTTCTCTGCGATGAAAAAGCGATCAAATAAAAGATTGTTTGGAGTGTACTACTAAAATAATAAAAAATTAAACATTTATAAATAATGTTGGTGTTTGTTACCAAATCAAACCTGTTATCACTAAATGCCAAATATCCTCCATTTGGAGATCCTCTGCAAACAAAATTATCTCCCTTGATCGCTGCGTCGATCGTCCGCCAGGTGGCGTGCACTCCGCGCATGTCCATCACTCTTTTTCCCATGTTGAGCAAGACCTGTTTTGAGTCAAGGCCGAGCAAAGAGGGGAGGATGGGTTGGGCAAATCAACGTTGATAACAGGTTTGATTTGGTAACAAACACCAACATTATTTATAAATGTTTAATGTTTGTGTCCCAAATCTTCACCTGTTATCACTAAATGCCAGACTCCCAACAGAGGAGGTTGGGTAGCCGGCCTTGTGACTTGCTTTTGGATTAAGCGGAGCACGCCTTGTTCTGATTTTGTAAATCTAATATGCCCAGTAATATCCTGATAATTCCCGTGTCGTATAGAAGCGTAGGGAGTTCGAGGTATTACAAGTAATGCGGCGAGAGGTGGACTCTGTTCCTACCCTTTGCTCGCATACTTGGCTAGATAATCAGATGCCATCGTGATGCCTTGAAGTTCCCTCGTCTCCGACATGGTCTGCTTGTGGAATTGTCGGGATCTTGCTTGCTTGATCGGTGCCCCCCCCCTTTTTTGATAGGAGTGGTAGACTATACCCTGGGCTGTAGCTACAGGTCCAGTGTAGTCATCCTATCTGTCTGTACAGACATGTCTGAAGATAGCAATCAGCATGAGTTGAATTGATCGTCCAAGCGCAGGTGTCAACAGTATCGTTCAACGATAAGTTTTCCCCAAAGTGGCCCGGACGTCACACTGGCTCTAATCTTGTGAGACGATGTCTCCATAAAGGAGAAGGAGCGTTGATGGCGAGTTGGTTAAACCAGTCGGCAGTCTTCTTCAACCCAGACGGTGATCATGGACTAGTGATGTCCGCTGATGGGTCTGTTAGAAGTGATGAGAGAGGAAGACAGCTGGAACCTCTTGTCGGTTCTATAAAGAGTGCTCCAGGCCTCTGACTGGATATAAAAACCTCTTCTCCTCCAGCAGGTACACGAAATCTGTTAGCGCTGGAATCTGGTACAGTCTTTGGACGTCTGGTCCCTGACGTGTGGAATCGTTCTAAATGACGAAATCCGGGATGGGATGAAAGGCTCTGGTTGATCAGTCTGTCATCCCTGTCAAGGAACTAGGTTCTACTGCGCAATGCTCTGATTGCATAGTGAAGACTGTCATGGAGCTGTCTTGCAGGACAGGATCTTGACTGCAATTGGTAGAACTGATTCGAATGGCAGGCGTAAGAATGCCGTAGTACCACATCCAGGTCTCCTTGGGTGGTAATTGATGTGTTCGGCGAGACTGTAAGGTGAAGACCATGGAAAGCTGAAAATGCTGGAATGTAGTCGGTTCCGTGGGTGAACTTGACAACCCTGGATGATGCTGAGTGATACCCCTGTGTACTGCTTGACTGAGATTCCTTGCCCTGATACAGATGCAGAAGGAAAAAACCAGCTGTTGCTGGAACAGAAACAGTGTTGGCCACAGGTCCTCACTATAGTACCTTCTCCGGGCTTGAAGCGACTGTACAGTAAATAGTAGCTTGCTGCTGTCCTTGTCTGTACAATTGGTCCTGGAGAAAAACCCTGGTCTGCAAGGAAATTCTGGACCGTAGCAGACGTGGGGGTTCGGCCGTTGCGGTTCCCGGTGGCCCCGTGAAAAGTGATCTTCCGGTTGTAGTACCTTGTAGGACTTGGAGAAAGCTGTCGGCGGGAACCCTGAAGTGATGTGAAACACATGGTGTTGTGACATGGTATTGCTGATACCGTGCTGCTAGGACCAGTGTTGATGTTTCTAGAAGACAGTGACTGGAATCTTGCTCCCCCCCAAACTTGACGCAACTGACGACCGTACTGAACGTTCGTAATCAATGCTGATGTGATGTACAACCGCAACCTCCAAGGGGGACCGCCTTCTAGCGTAGATATCCCTAAGGAAGATGATGCGTTGCTTGTCTGTCGTGGTATCCATGTGATGTGTCGGCTATCTGTTGCCGGACTAATGGTCCCCTCTAAGCTCTGAATTCCGCATCGGTGAATGTGAAGTTCTATGTGCTTGGTTGAAAGTGACTCAGGCATCGCCACTCTGGAAGGGGGGTGAAGATGTTCTGGGACGAGCATCCTTAGATTGCCTGTTCTTGCGCTCAGGATCAGTTGTAGTTGAGAAACTGTAATGAGGAGTACCTGGAGCTAGCCAAAACTGTGCTAGGTGCCGGGTGAGTAGTAGACTGTAGTTCCATCCAACGGCCTCTGTGTCATGGTGTTGATGGTCTGGTTCTCGGTGCAGGTTCCATATGTCGGAAACCTGTTGCCGCTTGAATGTAGCCGTACTACATAATCCGTGGGGTCCCTGGAATTATCCCTGGACCGCCATGATCATCGAGGCGAAACTGGACAAAGGCCTCTGGAGACGTCGAGAAAGTGACGACAATCGGGAGTCGAAGTCCAACTCCTGTAGAGTCGAATATGTTCAGTAAGTGTCCGGCCCGTCGTCTGGTCCGGTCTCTACTGTCATCCCGATGAATGCTGGAGTCCCATGTTCTGTTCTGGAGTCCTAATTCGCCTTCCGGATTAAAGATGACTTTATCCTTGTGTCCTCTTCCAGTGTCCGGGTCCGTGTTGACTTGGCCTTGGAAGGGACCTCAATGTGAAACTAGGCCTGCCCACTGTAGACTGGATGTCTCATCCCAAAGAAAAACGGGTTAAGTCAAACCGACTAGCCGTTTCTCCCGAAATAGATTCCCCTGATCATGATGTCGGGTGTAGGTGGAGTCCTAGATTATCCGATGAGGAGTAGGATCCGGCTCTAGAAGATTGAGGATGATCGTCAGATGAAGTGTCGGGACTTGGAGTAGACCTCACGTAAGGACTGACTTCTTCGACGCTGATCTTCTATATCATCAGGGTCGACCGTTCTGCAATCAGATGAGTGAAGACTCGAGGCTTGGGAAGGATGAAAGGATGACTAGTGGTTTGAAGGTGAAGCTTGAGAACCATCAATTCTGAATGACGAGGTTGACCTCTGTCCCGGTCGGGAGATTCCCTCTTTGCCTCTTGGAATTGTCCTTCCTTCTAAGGGCGAACACCACTCTGAGCATCTAGCTTGGGTTGTCCGAGTTCTGACCGGAAAGACCCTCCGTGACGATCTCCTCTGTAGAGTCGATAAGGCGCCGAAGAATTCCATCTTGGCCCGTTAAAAAAGGTGAATGATCCCGCTATGCTTCACGTCTGGATCCTGAATCACCCTGGAGATAGCCGTCAGGAACCAATCAGAGTATGATGTAATTCTGTGTTGTGTCAGCCTCATATCTTCCACAGCACAGGCTTGCCTCTGTTGAAGTATCCCCGCTGGTGCCTCGTGAAGTTCAACAGTCTGTCAAGATCCGGTTCAGACTTCGGGCCCTGAACGGTGGATTGTCTCCGTGAAGAGTGTAAGCCCTGTAAGGACCGGGCTCCTGGAGAGATGACGAAAATCTCCGATTGTCGATTAAGTGCGTCGTATAGGTTGGCTGATGCTGGAGATGGTGCGCAGGTTGGCGCAGCTTCCTCCTCAGAAGGTTTGTAAAAACCGTAAAGAGGTGTCGTAGTAAGTTTTCTCCGTTCCCGGCGAGGTCATCAGGCTGCTTGTCATCGCCGACCACCGGTCTGGGCATCTCTGGAGTCAACGTATGTACCGCTGCTATCCTGACTTTGAAGGGTAGCATGTCTTATTCTTCTACCTCCGCCCGACGTAGGAGGTGAATCCGTATGAGATGAGGATGCCGAGGAAGTGGAACGTCGTGCTCCGTTATCCTGACTCTGAAGGGTAGCATATCTTATTCTTCTACCCCCGTCCGACGTAGGAGGTGAATCCGTATGAGATGAGGATGCCGAGGAAGTGGAACGTTGTGCGTGATCCTCATATCGTGTGATCTCACGGGTCTCCGATGAAGGAACTCTACCCTGGTAAGGGGCTGTGAAGCCTGGGATGACTGTGTTTCTTGACCAGGTTTGCCTTGGAAGGTACCCCTGGAGCAGAAGTCTGTTCCTTGGGGGCAGGTCCAGAATGGTGATCTACGAGTCCTGTTCATCTCTGGACTTCCGTTTATGCCGATGCACGGGCTACGGTGATAGTGGGTAGACGTCCGCTCCTCGTCATCAATGCTTGTTGACGAGAAAAACCGGTGAACAGCTTCTCCCTCGTCTGTTGTAAGGTCACTCCGGGGTATGGTCGCTATGGTACCGACTGGACCGGTAGGCTGGACTAGGTGAAGGGTCCGACGTCTAGGACGGTCCCTCTCTCGATGATGACGTACAGGATAGGCATCTCGGCGTTGTAACGGTGTGCGACTTCGTTTTTTTTTTTTTTTTTTTTTTTTACGAAATCTGCTTGCTGTAGTACCGAGGTATGGCTCCGTTGTACGGGTCCAAGCTGGAGTAGAGGCCGGCTCACGGCGTTCTGGCTGAGTCCGTTCCTCATAAGTCCGTGACTCCTTGGATGTGGAGTCTCGGTGATCTGTATAAGTCCGTTCTGCTGGAGTCCGTGACTTCTCAGGTGTAGACTCTCGGCGTGCTGGATAGGTCCCTGTGGTATCAAGCTCCGTGATACGGCTCCGGGTGCGTGGTTTCCTCCCACGGTGCTCCGGCATCGGAGTCACGGTGGTCTGGATAGGTCCGTGAGGTATCAAATTCCGTAATACGGCGCCCTGGATAGGGCCGTGATCTCTGGATAGGGCCGTGATTCCTTGGAATCCCGGCCCCTGTAGGCCTTTGGCTTGTCCGACTCCCGGCGTCCGGTATAGAGCCGTAACTCCGTGGTACCGGTGAGCTGTGCTTGAGCCGGGGTCCCGCTGTAGTGGTGGAGTCCGTGATCTTGATTCTCGGACTGCCTTTTTTTTTTTTTTTCGCCGTGTCCCTCTGTGTCTCCGGGGTACGGCGGTTCTTTGGGGACTTGGATGAACGGGAGTTGGTATCCGAGTACTCGCTCTGATCCGTGTCTGTGACGGGGCTGTCTAGTAGTGTCCGTGTCAGCACTCTAGCCGGTGCAGTAGAGTAGACCGTATCGCCGTGGCTTGGGCTTGACTGGTCTGCACCTTGCCTATTCTCTCGGTATCCCATTAGTCTCTGTAGGCTCTAGGCTTGACGGGGTCTCAGAGTTCTGCATTGGGCTGATCTCTCAGAGCCATGGTCCCGTATGCTGATCTAACGTCCGTGGTCTGTAGGTGTGGACTCACGGTGAGACGTAGACTCTTGGCGTACTGGATAAGTCCGAACTTCATAGGTCCGTGTCGTTGTCTGTCCCGCGGGTAGTACCGCCTCTGGAAGTAACCTCTCTCTCCGATGGTCGGGTCCGAGGTGCTCTCGAGGTCCTTGAAGGTCCAGGGTACGGCTCTGTCCCGGGTCCCGGTTCTCCACCAGGTCCCGGCTGGCATACTTGTCTTCCTTGAGTTGCGGAGCCTTGGATGAACGGGAACTGTAATCCGAGGTCTGCCCAGATCCGTAGTTGTAACGGCTCCGGTAAGAGTCCGTATCTCATCTTCTCCGGTGAACTTGAACTAGGCCGTCTTGGGTCTGTAACTTGTTCACCGTCTTAAAATGTAGCTCCAGGGTACTTGTTCTTCGCCGTGGAGCTGTGATTCTGTGTCCGTGATCTGTGCTGTTTTCACGGGACTGTTGTGAAGATTCCACTGGTACAGTATCGTTTCCAACGATAAGTTGCTGGTAGGAACTTCGTTTACAGCCAAGTCGTAGAAGAGGGCCTGAGTAGCTTGCTTCTCAGCTGGACATCTTGCCAGGTCAATGGCCGCTCTCCAGTGTTGACAGCGTCGCCCTAGGTGACTGTAAACACACCTTGAAAACAAAGAAAAATGCAAGTCTTAAACTGGTTAAAACTGACGACATTATTCGTTCCTATAAATCTTTATAGCTGGGCGACTACGTAGGTTCATAATGAACTACGGGAGAGAAAAAAGATAACCCTAGAGTGCGTCTATAACACCAAAAGTTACTGTTTACAGGAGCTCTTCCAAAACAGGTCTTGTCACCAAGACTGCAAGGAAAAAGAGTGATGGACATGCGCGGAGTGCACGCCACCTGGCGGACGATCGACGCAGCGATCAAGGGAGATAATTTTGTTTGCAGAGGATCTCCAAATGGAGGATATTTGGCATTTAGTGATAACAGGTGAAGATTTGGGACACAAACAAAAAGTTTTATATCTACTACACGACTAAAAAGTTGAAAAATTGAGTTTTATTGTACTTTTAGTGCGCCGAAGGCGCGCAAAAAAAATTGATTTTTTCAAGTTTTGAAATTGAGTTCGATAAAGGATTTTCGTCTGAAAAAAACCCTGATTATATAAGTACCAGAAAGTCTGCTGTTAGAATATAGACACCATGTTGTGGAAGTGTTCCCTGCTGTCCTGTTCTCTTACACATCCCTGAGACATCCGAGGCCTTATAAAAATCTCCCCATGGTTTATCCAGGATGATCAGATCTCCACGCATCACAATCTGAGTGGGCACCCCTGAATAGAGACAAGAGAGAAATAATTCTCTGAAGCAATTATTTAACATGTCGCACAATATTCACTTTTAGAAATCTCTCGCTAATGAGAGTTGAGAACAATAGATCAGCTATTTCATCTGCTCATAATGACTCGCACAACTGGGGTACAAATTTCTATCCAAAAACATGGTCTGGCACCAGTTTTTCTTATTATTAATTTGATTTTTGTACATTTCTGAAATTTCTGAAACTTTATCATCTCAGGCCAACAAATAGAACCCAATAGACAGAAATCGCCATCACATGATATGTCCGACTTTTGGAAAGGCATATATCGAAAGTGAAAGTGCTATTATTTTGTCATCAGTTTGATAAATGTGTCGGTAATTGCAACAAAACTTCTATGTCACTGGATTATTACATATAAGTTTTTTAACTGACTTTAAGGGAAATGTCAGAGAATATGGTCTGAACTTGAAAGCGGAAGAGAGGAACACCGCCTCAATCTTACCAAAATTAGAGGCATTATCTGGAGCTACAGCAAATATTGATCGTTGTTTGAGTCCATCCACAAACAGAAGCAATAGGTTGAACATGTCATCACAGTGCGGGGAAGTGATGATGTAGTGCTCTCCCTTGACGGTGGATATCGGCAACATCTGTTTGCTGAAAATACAAATGAAGAATTCTTTCTTATTCATGGAAATACTTCTCGCCAGATAAGATACATGTAGGCATAATCAGTTTCCTGACAAATAAATTATTACATAGTTCTTGGTCATACTATTTCATTAATATAGATTGAAAAGAACAAAGGGCATTCATTTGGTGAATTTTTTTCTCTTGAGTAATTATCTATTTTTTTGGGCTATAATAATGTTAAATAATATTGGCAAAGAGGAATGTGTGTATTGTATCAGTTTTCAATTAATTCAACATCATTGATCGTTCAAGTGGGAGACAAAAAATCCAGGAAATCTGCAGTCAGAAATTAGTGCTGCAAATAGAACATTATTATATCCATTATTAAATTGGAGGTAAAGTAAAAATTGTCATGCTTGCCTTTGAAACTAAATATGATAAAATAAATTCTGCAAAATTTACACAAACTTAATACCAATCAGCAAAATCTAAATTAATAGGGGAGATAACACAAAAGAGATCTATTGCCAGTCACCTCTGCAGTTTTCCATGTGAGTGTTTCGTCAGGGTCCTTGCCTTTCAACTGTTTCTAAATACAATTAATGCCCAATCCTTAGGTAAAAGAAATATTAACTGAATCTCACAGAAATCTCACCCAAACTCCCACATCGCAAAATCTTGATGTGAATCCCCAATTACATTTCCTCCACCGAAAGCTACCAGACTGGTAATGGTAGGGACTGAAAACGTGTGAAGGTCCCACCATCTGAGGAATAAATTTGTCAATACCCAGGTAATCTCACACAAAGCCCGACACTGACTGTTTTGACTCTAGTCCGACACGCAGTCCCTATAAGATATCTTATAATACTGATTTCTATTGAATGTACAGTCTGCCAGTTAAACCGGCAAAATCTTCTAGCTGCTGGACCGTCCCAGAACGTGGAGAATGTAGTGGTAGTGATTTTTCATTGGCTGAAGACTTTAAACATGGTGGAAAATTTGTCTTCTCGGTTCAGGGAAGCTGTGAGAATGCTCGAATAAACTACCCAGGAAAAGTTTAGAACGGATTCAAAGTCCGATATTTAACTTAAAAGGTGGGTTTCATTATTTTGAGTGAAGAAAATGGCGGATAAAGTATCGGTTGTTGACTGCTGGACATTTCGGTCCGGCAGCTAAAGCCCAACTCACACTACGAACATTGTGTTGTATTAGAACAAAAACACTGTTCAGAACATGTTTTGTCTGCAGTGTGAGGTGCCCAGAAACATTGAACATTCTGTTCGAGGGACAAGTTCGTGAAATCAAACATGTTTGATTTTCGGAACATGCTTTCATCCTCAAAACAGTATTTGTCTTCAGTGTGTGGTGATCGCGAACATGTGTCCGAACATTTACCAACAGTTACCCAATCAACTGGCAGCTGTCGGTCATGTGACGAAGCCACTCTCACCCGACACAACAAAATGGCAGAATGTTCGTGTTTTTGAGTACCTCACACGGCATCTTAGCTTGCTAGGAGCATTTCACGATTCATTTAACACTACATTTAGCTTATCGCTATGATTCGGCGTGTATTTCACACTGCGCTACCTATCAGCCACAAAAGACGAATATCTGGAGGGAGATAATCCTGTTCGAAAGCTGTTTCCAAAGCATCAAGTCACATGTCTGCCCAATTTAAACGAGCCAATGAAATGATCTGTATTTAAATATTTTGATCTGGGCATCTCAGACATCAGACATGTCAATGCCACGAGGTGCAAGTCCGGGGAATTCTACATGAGACCAAAACGAAGTTGTGCGAATTAGCTTTTTTATTTCTCACTCTAATGGAGCATGCTTCTTTGTTTTTCTTAAGAAAAATCATATTACAAACGGTCACCGTGATCCAGCAGCGAGGTCATTTTGTTGTGTCATGTGAGAGCGGCTTTGTCACATGACCGACAGCTGCCAGTTGATTGGATAACTGTTGGTAAATGTTCGGACACATGTTCACGATCACCACACATTGAAGAAAAACTTGTTTCAGGGCAAAACAGCTTCGCAATATCAAACAAGTTTGATCTCATGAACATTTGTTCCCAACTGATGTTTTCTGTTTCTGGGCACCGGGATCAGGTCACTTCGTCCACAAACTAACTCGTCCCCAACCAACTCGTCCCCAACTTCAGTCAACTCGTCCCCAACCTTGAGTCAACTCGTCCCCAAATAAAAATCACATTTTTCAGACAAATTTAACATTTCCTTATGAACTTTACATACATGCTATGTGGAAAACCTGAACTTGTGGATACCATTGGGTATTGAATACACCGTGAAACAACGAAGCGGAGCCACCATCTACTGGGCTTGCAGTGTAAGGAACAAGAAGACAAACTGTACCGCTTCTGTCATCGAGAAAGCTGGGGTCTTCACAGCAGGGAAGAATCCACATTGTCATCAGTCCCTGCCTGGTTTGTTTACAGCAACCGAAATTGGGAAGGAGGTGAGTTCATTGTTTTTCATCATAATTTCTAGTAATTTTTTTTATTAAAATTTTTTTGGTTAATGATTGGTCAAACATTTTCTTAACCTTTTATTTTATTCCACTTCCATAAATACATAATTTTTCCCCTTCACAGATCAAGAAGCAAGCCATAGCAAATGTGTTTCAGTCAGCTGCCGTCATCGTGGAAGAAGTGATCTCGGAGCACTTAAACCTAGACGCTCCCAGTCCATCACTGACCAATCCGATTAACCTTGCAAGGAAAGCCAACCGAGCAAGACAACTTCTGCGCCCCGTCGACCCAACCGATCTGGAATTTGAGGTAAATATACCAACACTAGGTATTATTTTTAGAATAATTTCTAAATTGAATATTACACTCTTGCTGGGCTGATCATTGAATTATTCGTTTTAAATATAGAACTTTGAAACTTATTGTTCTGTTTATTTTCTTGCAGATTGCAGAGGATTTCATCCCTCCGGATTTCCTGCGACGAGACATTCGTGTCGGAGGATATAGACACCTTCTCTTTGCCACTTCCGACCAGCTGCAAACTGCTTGAATGCTCCAAGATTTGGTATCTTGATGCTACATTCAAGGTCGTCAAGGAGCCATTCAAGCAGTTGTTCTCCGTCCATGCCTTTGTCAAGTCGTCCAATGGGGACATGAAGCAGGTGCCGCTGGCATTTTGCTTCATGTCAAGAAAACGGCGCCGTGATTATAAGAAGGTAACATTGCGGTACATTCAATACTCTTTAAGGAATTAAAAATTAGAAATAGGAATAACTTTCATTTCTCCTTGTTTTTTCAAATTCAAATTTTTTAACTAATATTTTAATTTAATTTGGAAAAAAATCAATATCGCTATTTCTTTACACCCGTATTCTTGTTTTATTTTATTTTAGGTGTTCAAGTGTCTCAAGGAAAACCTGTCCAATCCAGATCATATCAGTCTTAAGTTAGCTGTCGCAGACTTCGAGGCTAGTATCTGGAAGGGTTTTCGAGACGTCTTTCCCACTTCCCAAATCCTCGGAAGCGCATTTCACTGGATCCAGGCCATTTTCCGGAAGGTGCAAAAGTTGGGTCTGGAGACTGCCCACCGACAACAAGATGCTACCTTCAAGTTCATCCGAAAGCTTCTGGCTCTCCCATTCCATCCCGCCGAACACATCGTGCCATCCTTCCAACAGCTGTTATAGTTCGCCAAAACACCCGATCTACTCACTCTGATGGAATACGTCCAGGCCACATGGCCACTCGATCTGGTCCATCCGAAGCTGGTCTGTTTTTGGTCTGTCTCGTCTGATGTCGGGGGGAAATTGAAGCGAGTCCAACGCAAGTCCTTTCGTGACCTCCAGGGGAAAATTGTCAAGTTGTGGGAAGAGTACAGGGAGAGATCCAGAACTGCATTACAGCTTCTTCGAGGCGTTGGTGAATTGAACAGCCCAACCAGCTAGTAAATTCAAACGGACTACTGACATTTTTCTTATTTGCGAACATGTAATTAATATGAACGTGTGGGAAAGGGGCTAGCTAATTATAAACATACGGACCATATATACGTGTATCCCAGTTTAATGTGCTCTTTATAAGTGCTATATATCTGTACATTTATATCAAACGACATTGCCATCAAAATAAAACATATATTCAATATCATTTTACCTTAGTGTCATTTTCTAAACATGGACATATTTGACCATATTCGCTGATAAAATTTGATTTTTATTTGGGGACGAGTTGACTCAAGGTTGGGGACGAGTTGACTCAAAGTTGGAGACGACTTGACTGAAGTTGGGGACGAGTATTCTGGGCACCTCACACTGAAGACAAAACATGTTCTGAAGTGTTTTTGCTCTAAAATAAAACAAAATGTTTGTTGTGTGAGTTGGGCTTAAGAGCAGAAGTTTCTACGTATGATCATGCCATGTGTTTGGATGATGCTCACACTGCAGACAAAACATGTTCTGAACAGTGTTTTTGTTCTAATAGTACAACACAATGTTTGTAGTGCGAGTTGGGCTAAATTTACCACGAACAAACTGTTCTGTTCATAGTGTGAGTTGGGCTTTACTCGATTTTGCCGGTTAAACGGGCAGACCCTACATTCAATCATGGAGCCTACAATAGAAACCTGTATTATAACTGTTATAAATTGTCTGGACTCCTGCATAATTGTCAGACTATGGAATTTGAATGTCTCTTTTTATGCATTTGCCGCTCGGCTGGGAGGCTTCTTTTACGTTAAAATGTTTTATCTGCTCTTAGTATGTGTGAATGTCATACGAGATAATCAATTTCATGCTGTTGAGTGTTGTTGAGCAATGAACAGATGAACGGCAGCGAATTTTGGACCGCGAATTTTGTAATTTGTTGTTGTTGTAAATTCACATGTTGACTTTCAGAGTCCTGCAATGTCACACCTTTTATGGGATTCCTCTGTTGATTATGCCTGCGACAGACAACATTTCTATCAAATCTGACAGTCAATCTTTCCTTGAGAAAACTAAATTTTCAGCTTTGCCAGACGTCGTCCTTCTGACGCACGTTCACATGTCGGCATTTTCTCCTGGAAGTTCAGTGTCGCCTCAGAGAGTTATCTACCTTGATGTGATCTTCCAACTAGAGTTATCGAACTTGATGTGCTTTGGGGAAAATGAATTTAGAGAAATGTTGAAAGACAGCAATAAAGTTGTAATAACTGAAGTCAAAACAGATGACAGTGCCAATCTGATGATAGGAGATAAGTTTCAAAACTTAGGTTATAATGTTTACATAAAGAATAAGCAGAAGTTAAGTGTTCTTAAATGTGGTGGTATGATCATCTGTATTAGCAGTGAATTTAAGCAACATGTTAGGCCAATACAAAGTACGGTAAATCTAAATATGTTTTATGGTTGGAGTTAGCAAGAACTTGTTTGGATATATTGGTGGGGGCTGTGTATATCCCACCCGAAGGTACAAAATATTCATCGGTGGATAGTTTTGATCAGATTAAACAGGAATTATTAGAATTCAGTAATGGGGAATATCATGCGTGTTTAGCCGGTGACTTTGAGCTGGAACCAGATTATGTCAGCTTTGACGATACTGTGTGAGAGTCATTGAATATGGAGGATTCTATGAGACCATCGTTAGATACCGAATATAATTTGAATGTCTTGGGATTACAGAAACAAAGAAAATCTCTAGATAATTAGAAAATGAACACTTATGAGAGAATTATTGCAGTTTTGTAAATTAAATGGCTTGTTTATTTGCAATGGTAGACAACTTCTTAGTTTAGTATATGACTTTCATGTGAGTGAATTTGATCCTCTATTTTCTGATGTTCATTGTGCAAATCTTATCTGGTAGAAAGTGGTAATGATGTACAACACAGTAGGCATGTCTCTTCTAAATCTAAGATGATATGGGATGATACAAAACGTGATATAAGCCATTAGTGAGACACTGGTCAATGATCCAACGGAAAAGATCCAAACTATAGATGCCTAATTAGATGAAATTGGCAAGGATTTAGTTGAACTTTTTAGAGATGGCGCTGAAAGATCTTGTCTCATCAGAACCACTAGGCCGAGGGCAGATAATGAGAAACACAAGCGTGAGAAAGAAAGGTTTAACAACGACTGCCAAAGTGCTAGAAAGGTTTATAATCGAGCACGTAGTCGGCATTTTCTCTGGGAAGGTCAGTGTCACCTTCTCACAGAGTTATCGACCTTGATGTGATCTGCCAACTAGAGTTATCGAACTTGATGTGCTCTGGGGATGACGAGAGTTCTCATCCCTAATGTGACAAACAATTGCGAGCTTGAGAGCTGAAACTTTGTGACTTTGTAGGCGTGCTCAATGGTTATTTTACGCACGGTTAGTGTGGGAAACTTTTATAAACTTGCCCTAAAATATAAACTTTCCCACACTAACATTAATTTATATTGCAGTTTTTACGAAAAACAAAAACACATAAATACAAAATTTAACAAATCTGATCTTGTTCATTTGGACCCTCGTCTCATTACCCACAGCTGCCTGACCTATGGGTTATTTGATGGAATGTATATTATCAATAAATTATAAAAATTAATAAATATAATTTTACACCAAATCCTTCAAATAACTACTTCTCTCATCTTAGATTCCAATAGAGTCATTCCTATTGATGTCAACTTACAAGCCGAACAAAACCCGACTTAATACAGGGTTTTTTTATTTTCTACTATATACTGATCTCTATCTGTGTATGTACATTCAGTACGTTTTTTCCGGGTTCCAAACATGGATCATTCTCAAAGGTGTCCCAAATGATTTCATTGCGAGTAACGGGAATCGGTCTGTACAGGTGAGCTTAATTGATATTATGGCCGCTCTCGATTATGACCGTTCCGTTTTCTTTCACGCACAATTTTTCACGGAATTGAACAAAATTTTATTGGTTTTAAAAGATGATATCTACTGATAACTTTTCAAAATTTTCAAAGGAACTTTATCATATTTTTTTCGTTTCAAATTCTGTCCGGAGATTTCAAATTCAAGCCATAGAAATAAAAGAAAAATGCCTAAACCACCTTTTATGCATCGCACCAGTTCTCCTCTAGAATTCTATCATCCATCGTTGTCGATTTGAATGATTATCTTGAAACAAGGGACTATAGAAAACAAATGCCATTCCATACAACTGGAATACAAATGCAAATATTTAACATCACTCAAAGACGCTGTTGAGGTGCCAAAAGTAGACCAAGTTTCCTCACACCAAATTTGGCCATTGAACCGAATGATGTCCGAATAATATATACACGGTCAATTCAGATGAATGATTTTCATAGTTTTCGCCTAAACGGTCATAATAGGAATGTTTCACTCCTGGATCCCATAAAAAGTGTTGTTGTTTTCTTCATCTGGGAGGCAGGCGCGACCTAAACCAGCTTCTAGACACGATAAGCACATCAAAGCTACTTCCTGAGAAGCAGATTCTCCCAGAGATATTATCTATTTGTTTGAAAAAGATTTAAAAACCTCCAAATATCGGCCATAATATCAAGATTAGCCGTAGATGACTAAGGTGTTTCAAACCCTTTCGAGCTGACCCTTTACAAGATTATCGAACGTATATTTCGATGACCAAGGTGCTCCAATTAAACAAGCTTCTAAGCTGTTATCTCATATCTCTTTGGTGCCCAAAACGGTGGGGTTGGCTCTCACATCCACATTTAAGGAGGTGCGGGCCTCCCATTTTTAATATCGCCATTTTTGGAAAAAGGCTGAGGTGACAAGTCAAGTTAATGACTGTCAAATCAAGAGGTTCTTTCTTCTAATTACCGTACCGACAAATGACAGCGTTAATGAAATCTGTTTTTGAGGAGCAATTCACGCAGTTTTATGTCCCCAATATTAACTCGTCTGTAATCTGAATTCACCTCAGATAATTTCGTTGAAATACCCCTGAGTCAAATGTGCGAACCCTCGTCTAAAGTGTTGGAGTAGTTGAGACACCCCCCCCCCCCCCCCCCCCCATCTCCCAACGTACACACGCCCCAATTCCCAACGAGCTTCTGCCTCTGCATATGTAGATGACTTAGGGTCTTCAATAAATTCCTAGGTTATTTCTCATATGCATATTCCCATTCGTCAGTAGTATATAAAGTGGAAATCTAGCATTTGAAGAGGCGTGGTGCTGTTGCGCTGTCCACGTTGAGTGGTGACGTCGAGGTGCTCCTGCGCAGTTGAAGATTAATCGAGAAAGGTTATTTTCGGATGAGCATGAGAAGGTTTGGGCGATATATGGGCCATCATGGGTCCAAATATGGCGTGCATGGTGTCGTGCTGAAGCTATCGTGTTGTATAATTTGGGGTGCTATTCAGTTCTTGTGCATCCTCGCTA